>CAUYQG010197706.1:0-21000 GCA_963574415.1 Tarsius wallacei | reverse complement strand
GCTGGGCATCCAGTCCGACGTGTCCCAGTGGTACCCTGCGGGAGAGAAGGCAGGCGCCTCAGCGGCGGTCGCCGGGCCCGGCGCGGGGAGGGGCTCCGCATCAGAGGCAGAGCTGCAGGTGCCCCCGGGCCTCGCGCGAAGCTCGCCCCCGCGGAGACGTCGCCCGACCCGCTGCCGGCGCTCCGGGAAGGGGCGCTCTTGCCAGCACGTGGGCCTGAGGTCCTGAGGGCAGCCTAACGTTCGGGAGACAGACAGCGCCGACGGAAGCAGGGTGCTGCGTGCTGCCTCGCAATGACATGCACTTTCCTGCAAATGGTGCCCGCCGCCCCTCCACTTTTCTTCATGTGGGACCCAAGGCCCCACGTGACGGGAAACAGGGTCTAGTCTTGGGGCATGAGCAGGCAAGCTGCGCCTTCAGGAAGGAGTCCCTACTGGAAAGCGGCAAGTGTCACTTGGCCTGCCCCGCTGTTCATTTCAAAAAGACCCATTAGTACAACCTCTTCAAGCAAAGGAGCCTTTCACATGCTGAAGTCCAGAAAATACACTCCCTTTATCACAAGGCAGTAAGTTGATACTAAGAATTACTGGCTTTCATGAGCCCCGAAACACTGAAGCAACGTCATATTTGATGCATCACAGCATGCCTCCGAGTCAAGCAAAATGCAATCGGACAAGCGCAGACTGAGGGGGGAACGCATTTTTGACGGACTACAACAATCAATCTTTATTGCTTTAAAAAGCACTAGGGAGCGTTTTAGACTATAAAAAGTATCATTAATTAAAAAAAAAAAACATTCCCATTTAGGAATCGTTTTTTTTTTCTCCTCAGGATTTTTAAAATCCTTGACACATGGGAAGGTTAGGCGATGCATGTTTAGGACGCAGTGCACAAACACAGGCAACCATGTACTTAGTCGCTGCTGCAAACACCGTGTAACCACACGAAGCAAGTCAGCACTGGATCAGATCTGCACCGACTCCTTTTAGTGAGTATCAATGAACAACTGGCATGCATAAGTCACCTCTTGATTTGCTGAGGTCAGCAGCAGCCAAAGATTCTTTTGGTGGCACAGCAGAAAGAAAAGAAAACACTTATGATTAAAACAGATACACGGCTGAAAAGGCAATCAAGATAAGTACACAGTGCAGTGTCAACTGTTCATGAAGGCCAGTCAGCCACACACCATGTCTTTAAGCCATTATCTACAAAAATCCCAACGCCTGAGGAATTCACGTAGCATCAGTAAAACAGGATGTGGGGGAAAGTGGGGATGACAGACTAGAGGCTTTGCCGGAAGATGCAAATATAATTTTACGTTCTCTTTCTTGCTTCCGACAATCTAAACTCGAAGACATAAAATTTTCTTACAAATAATTAAATTGGAGCCGTAGGCACTAGTAAAATATAGACTGATCAGGTTACAGAGGTGATCATCCAAATCATCTAACACAACATAACACACACACACACACTTCACAGCACATCATAACTTCCAAAGCGCATTCAATTCACAGGAATCCACCAATGAATTTAGATACTTAAGGAGAGAAGCAAAAGCAAAAGACTCCCAGACCTCATCCACTTTGAATATGACTTTATATCTACACTGTTAGCCTGTCCAAAAGAGCCCATGAGCTACACTCATTCCCCCAAATCTGTCATCACACCGGCTCCTTCAGGGCCAACCTCTCCTCTACACACGCAACTCCAGCAGGAAGTGGATGTAAATCCCACCACCAGTCAGGGACCGTGACGCTCAGCCCTGGTTAAAACCTTGGCTTCTCTTTTTGGAATGAGGGTAAAAATCCTTCGAGTTGCTATGAGGATTAAAAAAGATGATGCTGGTCAAACACTAGCTGTTGTGAAAGTAGAAAACACGGTAAAAATGGTCTCTTTAGTGATTTTCTAAAAAAAGTCAATGCTCAATGCACTCTTAAAAATATAGCTATAGAATGTATTTGAAAGTCTACTGAAAAATATAGTAATTTCTTTTAGAAAAAGGGCCAACAATTTTTGTTATTATTAGGCACACGGCAATCCTTAAAATTTTCAACTTTAAATTCAATTATACTTGGATATGCCAAGAAATATTCTTCAATGAAGGAGAATGCAAGGAAGGAACTGTTTAAATTCTCTTCTTTAAACTCCAACAATATTTAAAATGGTGGGAGGTCAGCAGGTTAAAACTAAAGTTCACCAGACAAGATGCGGATAACTTTCTAATTCATCACTGAAAAACACGGTACTTCTTAGGAAAAGAAGCCAAGTCTCAGAAGTAGCCGATGATTAGCACTGGCCCCTAGCCCCTGCCCCTGCCTAGCAAATCTGGCGTGAGACCATCCTTTTCCCACTCAAATCTTGACAACATGAGGTCCTGCAAAAAAGGATCCCTGAGTCCTATGGTGGTGTTTGTGTTCTCTTGATGGCAAGTAGTTCTCGAAGTGCAATCCCTAGAACAGTGGCTTTAGAACTAACCGGGAACTTGTTAAAAATATGATTCTCAGGACCCAACCCAGACCTACTGGATCAGAAACGTCGGTGCTGTGAATCAGCCATTAGGCTTTTATCCAGCCTTCCAGGTCATCTGATTTACATTACAGTTTGAAAACTGGGAGCCTGTGCCTTTCTTATGTGATTATTCTAATTTACGTACACTTAGTGAAGGGCTAATCTAATTAAAAATAATTTGTGGGAGGTGGTCAATGTCCTCTCTCATAACTTTGAACAGATAAAGCTTCATGTTAAATGATTTTCAGTAAACCAAATGTGAAAATACACTTTTATCATTTTCTTTTATCATACTCAGGGCAAAATCAAAAGTGAAGACTGTTATATATGTAACTTAAAAGCTTTGCAGTAACAGTCTTATTTCTGATCATATGAAGAGGATATTTTGCACTTACAAAAAATTAACATCTTTATGTTGTACCATGTAAAGATAATTTCTTGAGATCCTATGCGTTACTTTTGATGTCCCTGTAAATAACTATGAATGGTAAAAAGTAACCAAAAGACATAACATGTATAGAAATATTTTTGCAATGTACCTGTATTATAAATATATACACCTGCAAGAAAAATAAAAGCACTCAACCCCTTCAAAACCACAGACTATTTTTATGACATTGCGATAGGCAAAAGCACAGTACTCTGGTGATACAGTCACTGTACAACACAAACACAAAGCACAAGCACTTATGACTATACCTTTATTCACCGTGTCAACTACAGCATTGACAAGGTGTATTACGGTCACAATGGAAGCTTGTAAAAAGGCACAAAAGGAGTCAATTAGGAAAATGTTCAGGTAGTTAAAAAACAGTGCATGAAATAGAATTTCTTTATATTATGCAATTTCTACCTTATAGTTTAAAAATGTGACATGACTGCTTCAATCAGCTGCTTAATATAATTAAGCATGGCCCCTGCACTCTGTTAGTTATACGTCTCAGAGAACTTTCGAATCAAGCTATGTAGCTGTTATTGTTAATCAAAAGACTAAAGTAATGTTTTATTGGAACTTAGGAAAAAATTTTCAGCTATACATTTTTTCACAATTATAATTACATATTGTGTCAGGTCAAAACACTTCTTATTTTAACCTCTCATGGCAAAAGAACTTACATTTAAAGAGTAAAATCCTTGGCAAGCCACTCTTTTGGCTCCATTTAATGAACACAAACACTGTCTTCAGAGAAAAGAAACGGAAGAGATTCGTATGCCATCGGCACACAAACCCCATTCTGTCCCTGTTCTGTCTGCTCCCCCTGCGCAAGTCTGTCTCTGTGCAGGCAGGACCACAGCCGGGAGGCTAACCACCCGCTGGAAGAATACACTGGCTGGCTGCTTCTCCCCTGTGCATCAGCGTGTTTTAAAGCACCTAGGCCAAGGTGAACATGCACGCATGTGGCAGACAGAAGGACGGCCCTCAGAGATGTCTACATGCTACCCCAGAAGCCTACGGCAAAACCACACACGGCAAGAGGGACTTTGCCGATGGAATTATATCAGGGACTTTGAGATGGGGCTTTTGTGAATCATCTGGGTGGACTCAGTGTCATCACAAGGTGACGTAAGGGGGAGAATCTCTCCCAGCTGTGCTTGAAGAGGGCTGTGCAGATGGAAGATGGTCAGAAGCATGCAATGCCACTCTCTCCGAAAGACAGAAGCAGCCATGAGCCAGAGCAAAACTCTAGGAAACTCTAGGAAACAGGAGTAAGGAAGCAGTCTTCCCTTGAGCTTCTGGAAAGGAATGAATCTGTTGATATCCTGATTGTAGCCCAGTGAGACCGTTATGTTAAACTTCTAAACAGAACTGTAAGAGGCTAAACTGTTTTAAGCCACAAAGTTTGTGGTAATCTGTAATAATAACCCTAGAAAACTAGTAATACAATGCGAATGCAAACTCAACAGACTTTAATTGTAGGATCGATAATGGTTGATAATTGAGAACAACTGATAATTGACTGAAATAATTATGATTGATACAATTAAATTGATAATGATTGACAATGAACTATGATAATAAACAGTCCTGTGTATATTCTTTTTCTCACGTTGTATTTTCTGGCAATTTTCATAACTAATTTGACAGTTTATTGAAAGTACTTGGAGTCGTACTAAGAAAAATGCTATTTCAAGAAAAAACTAAAAAAGAAAAAAAAGACAAAATTCTGAAATGTATTTATGAAGAGCATTTAGGGGATAAGATATAAGTTATTACATAAGCTGCCCACAGGAACTTTTTAGAATTAAAACAAATAAGAGAAATAATCCTATCTCATTGGTTTCTGCCCATATACTCCTCATCACTAATAAACATGGGCATTCTTTGGTATCATACCTAACATGCTTGAAATCAGAAAGGAATGGAACATACTGTGACCATCTTCAGAATGGAAATGTACTCTGCAGTGGGTTACAGACGACATGGACTACAGATATGCCTTGTATTATGGACTACATTACTATGGATCAAATAATTATCAGTGGGTTACTTCCTTCTACCAATGAAATATGTGAAATGTATAAACATAGTACATTTTTATGCAAGAAAATAATTATCATTAAGCTTACTAATTCTGGGATTCAAACATTTCCATTAAAATCTCACTTTACTGTGTTACTGAACATTGGCAGTTTTCTCTACCGGCACGTGTTAACACAGTGAAACCAGTTGTCAATGCAATTTACCCTAGAAAAAACATAGATAAACATAATTGATGGCAAAGATCCCACTGGGAAACTTGCTTCATTAGAAATATAATCAAACTTACTAGCAATCTCTTAAACTGTGCTCTCAGTCAGTACGCTCTGATCCAAAGGGGAGCTGGGGCCGCAGTGGGGTTGGGGGAAGAGACAAATAGAACCTTGTAATACCAAAGGCGCTACTGAAATCGAACATTCAGATGATCACATAATCTCTTCTTACAGGGTCTGTGACAGTGCATGTGTATTGCGTTGTCAAGAAAGTTGTTAAAAGGATTTTTGCTAACGCACAAAATTTCCATAACATTTACTGTTGTAAAAAAGTCAATACAAGATTAGCCAATCAGATGGAGATGATCCTTCCATGAATTATATTTTCTTCCCTATTACTGACAAGTTTCTACAGTTAAATCCTATTCTTTAAGAACGCTTTAAATATGTACCCAGCAGATGTTCATGCAAGCGTGTATAAATTATTGTCTCCAAGTGGTCCAAGGAAAATATGGGCACGTTCTGAGACTAAGGGTCCCCAGCGTACCCACACATGACCTAACAGACGTGTGCGGCGAGCATACCACGCCCAGGCCACAGTATCCTGCCAACTCACCGTTGTCATCACATGACTCCGACTGAAAGGAGCTGAGGGACTGCACTTCAGAGAGGCTCTCCCGGGCACTGCAGGGCTGAGAAGGCTTCTCCTCCAGAGGCTGCTTGGAAAGGCAGGGATCCAGATCCACCACTTTAGCTGAAAGACGCACAACACATGGTAAACGCCCTGAGGGCCAGGATGGTTCCATGGCTCTGCACCCGACACACAGAAAGTACTACCAAAGGACAGCCAGAGATTTACTTAATAAACGGTTGGGGAAAAAAAGTGAAACACTTTCGAAACAAAACCAAACTCCCCCCACAAAAAATTCTACACATATTCTAGGAGATTCACAGAACCGAAGTTTTCCATAAACATGCCTATGGATACCATGAGACAATAAAGAGTATTAACGTTGTGTTTCAAAATGGCACGTATAGCTTTTTTTGGTAAAACATCAAATATATTAGGCTGTTAATATCAATACTTCTACTTCCTCTGTCCATATTTTAAAAAATCCTGGCATGAAATTATCCCAATTATTTTTTGTCATCATCTCAAAAATTTATAGTTAAAATCTTATGTCAACTACAAAAACGAAATGATCTCTCTGGAATATTAACTGAAACATGACCAGATTCAATTCCTGAATTAAAATAGCATCACAGCCTCACTCAGCTCAGCCAGCATTCAAGACAGCCAAAGAGGTTTCAGATCCCAAAAGGGCTCTCAGAGCTGGAACAGATTCATCTCCAGCCCATTGTGACTGGAACCCCCAGGGGCTCTGGCAGAACTCAAGACCTCACTGTTCACAGCAGTGACATTTGGTGAGATGAGAAAGTTGCTCTTACTGTCGTAGTCAAAGTCCCAGCTGGGCTTCTGGATGGAGTCACTGTCAGAAGGGGAGTTTGATGGAGGTGGGGGAGGCAGGTTGGGAGCCACGCTGCAGACAGCCACCGCTTTTCGGTGTCCATGCACAGACTCGGGGTTAAAAGTACTGAATTCAGGATGTTCTGGGATAGCAGATCCCTCAAAGGAATTTCGGTCAAGGTTGTTTCTAGAGTCACTCGGAATGCTGGGAGTGTAAGAAATGGGACGGACAGGCACCTGGGGTGGTATGTCTGAGTAAATGTTCTTATTTAGCTTTGAATCAAAATATGGTCTTTGCAAGAAAGCCGTGGGTGGTCCCAAGTGTTTGTCTTCAGGTTCAGCCTGGTGTTTCTTTCTTCGACTAATCATCTTACGGCAGAGAACAAACACTACCACCAGTAAAAATGTCCCTGCTATGAACACAATAATCCCTATTCCTTCTGCCAAACTGATATTCCACGGGGTGGACACGTATTGATTGGGGGCAGCGTCCTCACAGTGTCTTCCCTTGTACTCGTGGCTGCAGTTGCAGTGGTAGGAGCCATGTGTGTTCTCACAGAGGGCCCCGTTCCGGCAGGGGTTTCCAGCACATTCGTCAATGTCACTCTGACACCTGCCAAGAATGAGGAGAGGCCTTTGCAACATCAGTCAGAACATGCCATATCTACATAAGACCAAAGACCATCCCCCCTAAATAAGATACGCCAAAACCAAAACCAGACAGAAAACAACTAAAAAACACAGCAGCAACAGGCACCACAACCAAAACCTTTTGTGGAGTAATTATTTGATGACATACTTTCAATGTGTATTTGGGAGACCAATCATGCCAGAATGTAACTGCCATTTTTCTAGGATTCAACAGACTACTCAATCAACCCCATAGGCTAAACATCAGTGTGTTCCAAGTTCTGATAAGCTATCATTCAGAAAGGTGGGATGCGCAACTTTAACTGTAAATGTTAAGCGGTAAACTCTTCCAGCAGGTTAGATGAAATTTCTAAGAGAATGTTCCTCTTTGGGAACGTGACAGTTCCATAAAACACGTGAAAAGACAGACAATTTTGTTTCCTATTTAAAACTGTTATTCCCTGCTGAAAACCCTCCTGGGCTCCTCAACCTCACAGAACAGTTCACAAGTAAGGCCCCTTTGCCCTTCCGAGCAGGGGCAGACTTTCAACTCGCATGCACCTGCCTGCGTAGACCTACCTGCCCCTTCTCTCCTCCCTCCCCTAACAAGATTTATCGACTTAGCAACCTTCACATCATCTGGGATGAAAATTTTGACTTTTAATACGCTTTTGTCAAATATATTAAGAGTGCTCGCTGATTAGATTTAGGAAAGTCAACTTTCCTAAATTAGGTTTGGGAAATTCAGCGGATAAGATTTGATTTAGGAGCAGGAACTAAGGCCATATGACTGATGGCACCCACCTTGCCTCACTTTCTTCACTTGGAAAATAACAACCACCTCATAGGATCATGGTAAGAATCACAAAAGATAAAGAGAACTATAAAAGATTTCTACATGCTCTATCAGTGTTACAGTATATTTTGAAACATATCACTGTCATGGCTCTCAAGCTTGATGGGCTCAGCTCCGCAGGTATCATGCATTCCACAAATATTTGCTACCTGAAAAAACCCACGCGGCCTTTATTTACAAGTAATATCTCTGAAGTACAGAAGCAGGTTTATGACACTCATTTGCCCGATATTTCCTTCTACCCGAAAGAATGAACAGATCATGAATGACTTAAGGAGCTGATATGGGATCCTCACACTCTCAGACAACACCGTCCACACTGACAAAGGCTGCTACAGCTGCTGCTCAACATGACACCCTAGAAAGGGAGACCATACATCCGTTTACCTTTCTCCCCTGAAGCCAGAATCACACTGACACACGGCACCATCCAAACTGTCAAAGCACGTCCCACCATTTTTACAGGGCTCATCTTTGCAGTATGGACTAAGCTGGCACCTGAAGAGTAAGAAAAAATAGGCACGAACCTCCTGATTCTATTGCAGATAAACAGCCAAACAGAAAACATGAACAAATGCATGTAGAGACTTTTCCCATACACAACTCCATGCTTAGAAGTAATTTCACACTACGATTAACTATAGAAGTTAAGAAAAACATACATACCTCTGACCAGTATATAATCCTCTGCACTGGCAAACGAAGTCTCCATTGTCCACGATGCATGTGCCGCCGTAGAGGCATGGGTTGGAGGAACACGGGTTGACACCCACCTCACAGTATGTCCCTACGTATAAGGCATTGCATTTGCAGTAATAACCTGAATTGGCAAAAAGGGACAAAAAAGTCCTATCATTCGATGTCTCAAAAAACCTGTTTTATTATATGAATAGCTTTTACCTTTAAGTTAAGTGAGGGTTTAGTTCTCTAGATCTGTCAAAGCAAGTAATAGTCTCACTCTCTCAGTGTACAGAGTTGTCTAAATCAAAAGCCGTCCAATGCTGGTGTAGCCAAAACACAAAGAACTAAAGAGAGAACTTTAGTTCACTATAATTTATATAAGATTATTGGGTCAAGCATGAAAGCAGAAAAATATTTACTTACTTGAGTATATAGACAATACTACTTAACATCTCATTTGCAACTCACAAACATTTAAGGGTTAAACGAGATAATAATGTGAAAAGCACTTTGAAGACTAAAAGTTATCATTTAAAAATTCAAGAAAAAAGATAATCACATTTGTCCAAAGGAGCACAAAGAATGCTGACTCTCTTTTGTGACGACTGTTGACAGGTAGTGTGGTAGACCATTTCTAACTATCTGCCTCGTGGGGATACAGCTGCCCCTTTTAAGGTTGGCCGTAACTGTGGGTTTTCCATCGGTCAAAGAAATGTGGTACTCTTGGAGAGGGCTTTGGAGCCAGTGCATGATTGCCATGTTTCTTTCCTCCTGCCTTGGGGATCACGGTAGCACATTTCAAGGAAACGCCTCTCTTAGCTTCATCCCTAAGTGACTCAATGAGGACAGCCTCCTTGCTGAGGTAATCTGTCTCATGCTACTGAGATGTTCAGAGAATGTCAACATGGGCATGACCTGGCCTCATCTATGCACACAGCATGCACAGGCACTTTTCAAAGAAACAGCAGAACACCAAACATTCTGAAATCCCACCTGAAGTATTATTTTTGACTTCTGCCCTATTAATTACGCCAAGCTCTAGTTGGCATGGCGACAGTCATTCCCCTCACTGTCCACAGAACACCTCACTTTGCCAGGGCTTCAAGACTTCAGGAGGGGTTCACGGTCAGAAGGAAATAGATGGGAAGGAAGTAGTGTGACTTCCCATCTATTTCTGCTAGCAAGAATCTGGAGCAGGCCCTCTGCGCCATTGCATAAAAGGTGGTACAAAGAACAGAGAACTGAAGGGCACTCATTCTAAATTCCCCTGGGCTGATCTATGGAGCTGGAAGAACGGCTGAGAGTTTGCTGTGGTCTGCCTGTGGATCCTGGTGCAGAATAAGACGTACAGAAGTTCATCCTGCCCAAGTGCCAAGTGTGCCTGAAGAAGCATGGCAGCCAGAGAAACTGTACTCCCACCCAGGTGGGGGAGGGATTCTAAACCTGCTTTGTTCTTTTACGCTATCTACTACTGATCTCCAACACCGACTGCAATACCTGATTATATCACGTAAGGAGAAAAATATTTAAAATGCTAAAGGAGAAAAAAACGTAAATATGCGGGGGACTTCCCTTCCAATTTGTACATGTGTAGATGACAACACTATGCCTACCTCCAGCAGGTGACGGATGGCAAATACCTCCATTCTGGCAAGGGTTGCTGGAGCAGTCTTCTGTAGCTGTCAGCAGGCACCCAGGAGATACATCCATCGACTCTTCGATGTGTGCATAGCTTCTTGGCTTGCTGTTGAAGGGGAGCTCCTGCCCGTTCAGATAGATGGAATCCATACAACCCCTGAAACCATTACCAACTTGGGGACTTCTTCCATGCCTTGCTCCCTGCTGACGGATGTGGCCACCAAAAAACACATAGTTATCCAGGTTCAGGGTTTTCAGAGTCCCTGGGGCTGTGCCTGACGCAGTGTGGACCTGGTCTAGAACCAACCGAGCATAGTTTCCATTCACTTCAAGAGACACAGCATGCCACTGCCCATCGTTGACTTGAATGCTCTGAACAGAGACAATGCCAGGGCCACTTCCACAGTCAAACTTGTACTGGAGCCTTCCATTATGAATCTACGATAACAATTATTGTACATATTACTCTCAAGGAACATTCAATTATAGTCTCTGGGTAAAAATCTATAGGAGAGGTGTGAAAGAGAAAGGCCTTGCATTTAAACAAGAGCATATCTATCTGTCTGTTGTGCAAATAATAAAAACAGATGCCGCAGGGTTATCAGGTTCAAATGCCAGTGCACATCAGCAAAGCATCATGAAAGCGACTAATAATTAAATGGACACAAACACGCACACAGCATCAGGCAATATTAGAAGTCAAAACTAATTCATTAAAAAAAAGGTAGTCAAGATAAAATGTCACTTTAAGTAGATGTAGGCTCTCTCTATAAACTCTCTATAACATTATTAATATCGTCTAGAGTTTGACTGTTAACTGTCACATGTATTTTAAAATGTTTGCAAAAAGAAAAATAAATCTGTCACTGCAGAAAAGAGTTCTTCATCCCACAAAATCTAAAACATATGTATAGATATTAGTGAACTATTTAAACGCAGAACGCAACCATTTCACTTAGTTTATTGTTTTTAAAATTAACAATCTGAACATAAAAGGAAATTTATATTTTTAAGGTCTCCCACAATCTGAGGTACAAGACTGTACAAATACATACCTCCAAAATACTGTAGTCAGTGCCTCGAGCATACATTACAACCGCGTGAGCAGAATAGGTTCTGAGCTTCATCGTCAGTTTCATCTCTAATTTGTTTTCACTTTCTGTTAGGCGGTACTTCACAAAGCTGTTTCCAGTAAATGTTATAGATGAACTCCCTGTGAATCACAAATAAGAAAACATAAATCAGAATCAAGTTAAGCATATTTTTTAAAGTATGATTCCCCCGACCCGAGACTGACCTAAGTTTTTATTTAAGATGATAATGAATTCAACAAGGAAATACAACTACTTTGAGAAAATGAAGAAGAAGAAAAAAAGACTATGACATTTTGAGCTCTGTCCCATGGGAAAATGACTATTTGCTTAACAATCGGACATGATAACCAGCTCTTCATCTGGAAAATGATAAATTACAACTACTGCATCACAAATAAATCTAAAATAACAAAAAGATCTGAATATAAAAACGTTCAGTATAAAATTACTAGGAGATAATTCCAGAAAACAGTTACATAGTCTCATAGTGGTTTGAAAATACTTCTCAAGCAAAATATAAAACAATCCCTACTCTCCAAAGAAGATGAAAATGATATCAATCTCCAGAGATGGAAATTGTTATGCAAAATTATGCAGAACTGACTAAAAATTACATTTCAAAATGACAAAGGTACACTGAACAAACCAAAAGATCAATAATAATATGCAGAGGAAACTATAACACAGAGAATGTTAATACTCAAAATACACAAAGAACTCTACAAATTGACACTAAGAAACGCATAACTCAGACAATCAAGCAGACAACCTGAACAGGCAAGTCACAGAAGAGAAAATGCTAACAGGCAATGAACAAATAAAACAACAACTTTCAAAAGTAGCTGGAGAAATACAAATTGAAACAAGAATTGGGCATCCCTTCATGCCCATTTGTGGGGGGAATTTGTTTTTTAATTGTAAATCTTCAAGACTAGCAACAGAATGGGGAACGAGACCTTCATACACGACTAGAAGAAACAGGAATTAGTAAAGTTTTAGGGACACGAACATTATGGTACATTTAACTATCAAAAAGTGTAGTAAATCTTTGACATAGCAAATCTTAGTTAACCTACCATATAGAAATGGAAGCATCAATGAAGATGCATGTATAAATCACTTTTTAACAGAATCATAATAACTTGAATTTTTATACATCATAAAAATGCTGATACAGCCATGCTAGAAAATACTGCACAGCTATTAAAACATTAAGTTTACATGTGTTGGTTTAGAAAGATGCCCTTAAGATACTAGTAAGCGGAGTTTTTGCTTTTTAGCAAGGGGTAGAGGGCTGTGTGAGTTTCTTAGAAAAGAAAGATGAGAGAGAAAAAGGAAGAATAAGCCGCTGCAGGTATGTATCTGGCTGCATGTTTATATACACACTGAGGACACAGACGGAGGAAAAAAGTGATAAGCAGAGGATATACTGTTATAAAAGTGGAAGGAAAAGGTACTACTGTCATTCTTTGTGTGTCTCTGCATTTGAATTGTTATAGTAAAGATACTTTGCAATTTTTTTTACTCCAATAAATATAAAAGTTATGAGAAATAATAAAAGTGATAAAAAAAAATAAAAGCATGCTCAATCACTGAACCCTCTCACCTGGGCACTGACCAAACCTGCCTCCGGGACAGACACAGGTGTGCTTCTCCTCTCTGGGATCCGAGACACATTCAGATCCCTCGGGGCATGGGCTGTCTTCACATCCATGGTAGACAGGTGGGCATTTTCCCTCTTTATTTAAACAAAAGGCAGGGGAAGGGGCGGATAATTAACAGACATCTCAATAAAACGATCTTTAAAGTGTGGGCATCAAAGGCTATACATGAAAAATCTGTGATGCCCGTTTCAGGCACTCGTGCATATTACCTTTGCAGAGACACACCGCTATTCTACGGTGGCGGGGAGTCACAAAACTCAGCCTGGCGGTGCTGTGTGTTGACATAACATTTTCATCCACAGACACCTTTTCATCACAGAATTTCCATGGGCAATCCAGTCCTGCACAGAGCTTCTGGAACACATCCAGTATCCTGACACCAATGATTTCCTCAATATCAGTCACAGAAGAATTGATCTTATGCAGAAGCTGTTTTGTCGAAACCTGGGCACTACCCGATGTCTCTACAAGAAGTAAGACATCCAGATGTGGATGAGGTTCAGAGGGCTGCAGACTGACCACCTGTATGTCACTCCTCCTCACGCCCAGGATATTCCGTAAGGCTCGCTGAAAGTTGCGCCAATAGTCGCCCACAAATTCTTCTGGGGTGAGGTTGGCAAAGCGGACGGCAATGGTGTGGTTCAGCATCTCCTGCGTGACCTGCCTGATGTGCACCGTGATGTCAGCCACCGCGGTGAACCTCCCATCGGTCACGCTGACGTTGAGAAGATATTGCCCGACGTCTAGCTTTTTGTGTGCGATCATCTTGCCCCCCGTGCTGGAAACAGAGAACAGGTTGTCCATCTGGGGATCAAGGCTGTAGGTTAATGTGTCATACACGTCTTGGTCTGTGGCATGAATCTTCCCAATGACGCCACCCGAGTACTCCTCTCCAAAAGCAGTGATGAAAATTTCCAGGGGCAAAATCGCGGGCGGATAGATGCTCTCCTCAACCACTCTAATGTCGATGTATGTCAAAGACGACAACTGAGGCTTCCCATTATCTGCCACCTACAAGAAAAGAAAGGTCACCTCTGCCTATGTTGCTGCTTACAACTTTTAAAAATACATTTATATTGTCCCGCTCTAAAAAAAATCGCCAACTGTCAGACAGCTATTTTTCCACATGAGAAGTCTGTCAAGGAAGAGGACATACAGCCTCGCTGGAGTCCTTGCTCTCACACCGCAGTCCACCAGTGTCTGTGATAAAGAAGCCAAATAAATAAATGAGCCCCTCATGCAGTGGGACAAAAGTGGAAGGTATGGAATAAAACAAAACCCACAACCGGATACGGTTTTGTTTTCCCATAGATGTAAGCTGCCCCAGCAGAAGGAGGTAATCGCATCAAGCCGCTCTTCTCTGCGAAGCGACACTAGAATCACAGGAAGGACTTTGGTACCTTAACATGCAGTATGTAACGGTCTTTCACTTTCTTCTTGATGGCGGCTGAAGTCAGCAGGACTCCTTGCTGGCTAACGTCAAATGCTCTGTCATCATTTCCACTCACAATAGAAAAGAAGAAGGGTGGCCCATTGTGGGAAGAATCCTCGTCTGTGACTACCAGCTGCAGAACACTGAAACCCACTGGCTTATTTTCCTGCACAGAATTAGAAACAAAACAAAAACCTTTCAACACAACCAAGTCTCTATGGGGAGGTACACACGTGAGTTTCAATCGTATAAAACGTAAAGAAACAGAACCTTATTGCCACTCTGCCTGAAAGAAAGACAGAGAAGACAGGTGGAGAGGGGCGGGTGACGGTGGGAGGAGGGAGGGGAAAGGGGGCTGGGGAGATGAGAGAGGGAAGAGGGGGCCAGGGAAGAAAGCTGGGAAGGGCAGGTGAGGAGGAGTGGGGAGGAGGAGGAGGAGGAGGAAGAGTGAGGAGGTGAAAGAGAAGGGAGGATGGGAGTAGGGAGGCGGGGCGGAGAAGGCGGAACGACAGCCGGACTGGAGTGGCAGGACGGGGGCTGGGGGCTGGGGGCTGGGGAGCTGGCCCAGCAAGAAACGCAACTGCAACAGGAGGTAGGACTAACAAGCGAGCTCTTTCGAATCTCAGGACAGAAAGAACGCTGCGAGAGCCAAAGCACAAGAAGGAGTGAGGGAGAAGCTTGGCTGCATCTTGAAAATGCTCATCTTTTAATACTGATAGGGACTCCTCCAATCCTACTTTTCCCATTCTTCTAGACAGAAGCCTCTGGACAAGAACGCTGTTTCAAACAAGCCACTAAGGTCAATGAAAGCACTCGTTTCAAAAGGCTTCCCTGAGCCCTGCGGCATTCAACGCTTACCTGGATAATTACGCTGTAGTTTCCCTGGGAGAAGACGGGTGCGTTGTCATTGACATCGGACACATCAATGTTCACCATCGTTGTGTTGACTCTGGGGGGGCTGCCATTATCAGAAGCCTGAACTGTGAGCGTGTAACCTGAAATCTTTGTGAAGACAGAGAATCCGTTTTCACTTTCACAAGGTCAGCGAGTAGGATTTCTATCAGAAGTGTTCTCCTGACACTTTGGAAGGGCAAATCCTAGTGAACGGCCATCATCGGCTGTGTCCTGTATGTATGAGGGTGATTCTCAAACCTACACATGAGCACACTGCAGACAGCATACATTTCTCATCAGCTGTAGTTATCAATAATGATTAGATCCTCTGACACCTCTCAAAAATGTACTCATTTTGTTAAGTGTTTTATCTTTAAACACTTGCAGTTCTGTTTACAGAAATTAAGATAGAAACATAATACAAATGATTAAAAAAAAAAATGCTGATGTATCTCAGATGCTGTTGCTTCACTATACAGCAGGCAGTTTTCCTTGGGGCCCAAACCTCAGTCTCAGCTGGAAGCAGACAGGCATTCGCTGCCTCCCACCGCAGGACACTCCAGGTCACCCTCCCCCTCAATCTCACACTCGGATTGTACTCGAAATCCCCCAAGATTTTCTCTTTGTGACCTCTGACAAAAGAAATTAAGTCAAGTGACATAGCTTCTTTCCCAGGGCAGTTCCCTATCAAGTTCTCGCTTCTAGAATGAATGGTGGAAGAAGCCAGAAAGCTGGCTAAAGCCCTGAGTCTGTTTTACAGAACATCAGTCCTACAAGATGCTCCAACAAAAAAGAGCTCCAAGAGGAAATTAGCTTGGGAAGCCACAGGCTGTCTCCTTTGGTATCTCACAATGGGCAGAAGTATTTTAAAGGATCTGGGGTCTTTAGTCAAAAACACTAAATCTCATTCTGCCCAGCAGTACAGCAATCCCAGGTATAACAGCCACACTTCCTCAGCTCTTAGAAAGTCCCTACTCAAAATTAAGAGGGCCGAAAAAGAAATGAAAGAATTGAGACCTTAATAAGACATCTCATCACTACCTTCCCAAGTTTCTCTAGCCTCAGGCACACCCATTCTTCCTCTCCAACTTCCTTCTGTAGCATCGCCAATGTCCTTCTAGCTTCCCAAACGAAGGCTTCCTTCGCTTCTTCAAGCCGCCACCGCTCAGAAGCAGCCCTGCTCTGCTTCCCTTTCTGTCCGTGCATCTGAGTAGACGGATGACGGATGGATTGGCGAATGGGTGCGTGGGTGCGGATGGGTCCAGCCCGGCTTGCCTCTCCCATTTGCTCCAATTGATCCCAACCTCCTGTCACTTCCAGGAGCATCTCAAGGGCACATCCTATATCTATATTTCCTGCTTCCAAGTCTCTAAATAGGACTAAAATCTCCAAATACTGCCTGAATAGTTCTACTTGAATGTCCAAACCCACATTCGTTGTCCTCTTCCAAGCCCCTCCGAGTTTATAATTCCTAACTTTCCTACTTCTCTTTAACGGTACCACCCAGTGAAAACAAGACTGAAAAAAACGAGGTCACCTTGGACACCCCCGACCCCTGACCTGCTTTCTACTTAGGGCCTTACCGAAGCTTTGTGGATTCTAGTTTCCTTTGCAGAGACTCTTCCCTTGTCTTTGTCAATCCCATTGTTGCTCTCCCAAGTCAGGCCCTTGCTGCCTCATAACTGATCAATTGTGAGTAGCAGCCTACCTCCCTTGGTCTCCTATTACCCTAAAGAACACTTAGAGCTACTGTAGTACTAACCTTCCAAAATGTCTTCCTGCAATAGACAGCTGTTTCAGTATCTGTGGAGGACTAGTTCCAGGACTCCGCAGATACCAAAATCTGCGGATGCTCAAGTCTCTGATATAAAATGGTGTCATATTTGCATATAACCTATGCATATGCTTCTGAATACTTTAATCTCTAGATTACTTACCATACTTAAAGCAATATACATGCTATGTAAATGATTATCATACTGCATTTTTATCTGTGTTATTTTTTATTGTTGTATTGCTATTTTTTGCTTTCTTTTTCCTGAATATTTTTGAACCACGGTCAGTTAATTCCCTGACGCAGAACACGTGGACACAAAAGGCTGGCTGTCCCCCCTTCTCACAAATATTCAGCAATGCCCTAATGCCTGAAGTATCAAATCTGAACCTCTGATTCTGGTTCTCTATATGACCCATCATCTGTTCCTAAAATACCTTTCTATTTTACCTTCCTCTGCTTCTTTGTAAGTAATTCCAATATAGCTGGGTAAGGTCCCAATATATTTCTTGGCTTCTATCTCCATGCCTGTATTCATGCAATTCCTCACAGGGAATACCCTTCTCTCAACCTTAATCTCTGCTATTATTTTAAAGCCAGCTTCTATCTTTATGAAGTGTCTCAAAACACTGGAGCAACAGAAATTCCTTCCTGAATACAAAATTTTAAAACTCAAACTTCATATCAGTATGGGACATATTTCTCCTATCACAGTGTCATTGCTTCTCAAGTGTTTACATCTCGCCTGTCAGTTCCCGAGGAAATGGCTGGTTCTGGTACTTCCCATTGTGCCCAGCAGAAATGGACACAAGGCACTAGATATGGATTTGGTAATTTGTAAATAATTTTATTTTATTTTTTTACTGTTCTGCATTTATTCTCATCACTATGCAGTATATCTTGGAGATATTTCTTTTCTTCTTCTTCTTTATTTATTTTTATTTTAAAGATGTGGGGCACAATTCAGGATTAGGCATATAAGTGGTCGTCGTCATACAGGTAAAGTTTGGGCCTCCCTTTGGTCCCCCCTTTGCATGGTTTGAGAGCAGGCACCCTTACTGATGTTGTGCTCCCCACGCCGGCTACTGCCAATCCCTTTCTCACAGTATTATGGTAAATGTTCAGGGTTCACTTACGAGTGATTGTAAACCATTTAAGTCAAACTCTTTCACTTACTGTTTCTCGGTCTAGAAGTTTGGTCACTTTGACTTCTCCCTTAACAGGGTCAATGGTAAACGGACTTCCTTGGTTGCCATCTATAATTGCATAGTGGATGTGGCTGTTGGAAGGTCCATCAGCATCATCAGCCATAACCTGGAAAACCACGCTGCTGTTTAGGAGACAGCTAAGAGGGCGGCATGAGTCTATTCAACTTTTTTCTGATATTCATAGCTAGCTATTTTAATGCGATTTCTTGTAAGGTCAGTAACTGACTGATGTTTTCTAATCTAACAAAAGACATTTCCAGATCTCCAAGATATCGTCAATAGGGATACTACAAAAATCGGATCAATTTTACTAGAAAGTCTTGCAAAGATGTGGAAGAAAGCTGTGGGGAGAAAAAACACATACCGTAATGACTGACTGCTCAAGAACAGCATCTTCACTGATCACAGTCGTATAGGTGTCTTGGCTGAACACTGGGGTGTTATCATTGACATCTGTGACATTAACGTTCACAGTTGCCACGTCGCTCAGTGAGGGTGTGCCTCCGTCAGCAGCCTCCACAGTGAGGTAATACTCATGAGCGCTTTCATAATCCAGATGCTCAATGATGAACACGACCCCTGTACGGAAAATCAAAATCACTTCCCGCACTTCAAAATGCCATGACTTCTTCCACTGTGATGAAATAAATAACTTTCAAGCAAATTCAGCGTTCACTTCAACAATTTACTTACTTACTATTTACGTATGTTTTCTAATTTTTTAACTCAACAATTAAAAATTATGAATTTGCCCATCCCTGGATCCCTATTCATTTCTTTCACTTATTTTTCTGATATTCTTCACAATGTTTAAATTGCTTTCCTAGTCAATACTAACTACATCCATTACGAAAATGATTATTGTATCTCTTATCTCTTTAAAAACATAGTTCACTACAGACTTCCCTCCAGTTTAATAAACAAATTCAAATAAAAACATAAAAATTCTATTCTGTGCTTTTTAGTTTCCTTTTCCTTCTCATACTTAATAGAGATGTACAGCTTTTTATTCAGTCTCTACAATAACACTTTATTTACATCCTATCTTTAAAAAAACCCTTTTGACTTAACAATTCCTTTAATATCTTTCTTTTTCACTTCATTACCATTCATCCTACTAAAAAAAAGGGATAAAAGAGTCCTAAAAAATATTTTATGATATGTATTAAAATGTTTTAAAATAGCACAATTGCACACCTATCTTTGTTTCTAACAGTCACATATGATTAAATACAGTCTGAATGAAGCAACTTTTTACAGTTTTTACAGCTATTTTAGACCAGAGGTGAGCATGACTACAAGTACTTATGCAGCACGTCAATACCTCCTGTGACTTTTGGGCCTGTTGGTGGTCTTTCAGTAAGTGTGACTCAAAGAGCTTCAACTGTTATATATACCTAGCATGATTCAGAAGTCACTTTGATGTTTTATCAGATGCCCATCATAGAAACTAAGATCAAAGAAGTCCAACCTACTGTCTGACCTGGAAAACTACTTTCCATGAGTCTTATTACATAAGATCCTTTACTATCATCTGTTCTTATCATCACTAACCTGCTACGCTTTATATCATAACTCAGCTATCAGAACGTGATACTTTAGTTTTCTATTTTAGGCTAATTTGCTTGTAGTTTATAGGAGATAAACCAGAAGTGTATCTTATTTCACAGAACTATAGTCTGAAATCTTCTAAACTACTTTCAAGCCCGCTTTAAGCAATTAAAATAAATGAACTTTATTTTCTTAGAACACCTACTGATAATACGTGACCTGTCATTTTGTATAAGGTGAAGTCCCAAGCAAGTCTAGCCCTTTTTGGAATAAAGGCATCCTCTCATATATGTGGTGGGTTACCTGTTTTAGAATCTATGCTGAATTTTCCATGTTCATTTCCACTAATTATTGAGTAGGTGATTTCTGCATTTGCTTCAATATCCCGACTTGCCGCATACACCTGAAGAACTTCTGTTCCCATAAGAATGTCCTCAGACACCGTGGCGCCATATTCACGGTATTCAAACACGGGGGGGTTGTCATTTATATCCAGAACAGATACAACAACTGTGCTGGTGGCTGTCAGCCTCCTTGGCAAGCCTTGGTCTGCTGCTTTCAACGTGAGGGTATATACTGCCTGGAGTTCTCGATCTAAAGGCTTTTCTAACTGAATAATTCCAGATAATTCATTAATGGAGAACTGTCCATCAGCAGAGTTAGTCAGTGAGTAGGAAATCTTTCGATTGAATCCTGTCAAGACACGGTATCACATCAGAAAAATCATATCAAGAAATGAAATACAAGCCAATTTTTCAAAAGGGAAAATGCAAATACATATCATTTAAAAATTCTTAAGACTACAGTGAAAAGTATGCTTTTCAGATTAATAATTTCCTGAGTTTACAAATATAAATTTCATAGCTATCCGGCTTTTTAGACTATGATTATTGTATCTCTTATCTCTTTA
>CAUYQG010197699.1:0-10855 GCA_963574415.1 Tarsius wallacei | reverse complement strand
GACTTTTGAGCAAAGACCTGCAAGAAGTGAGGGAAGGAGACTGCTTGAGGAAGAGTATTCTAGGCAGAGCGAACAGCCAGTGCAAAGGCCCTGAGGTGAGATTGCGTCTAGTGTGTGTGAGGAACAGGAAAGAACTCTAGTGTGGCTGGAAGAGGTGAATGAGAGGGACAGGATAGGAGGGGAGGACAGAGAGTTAGCAGGGCCCTGGTCACACGGGGCTTGGAGGTCAGAGAAGTGGACACTGCCCTTGTAATCACTGCATCATTACTTCTACCCCTTCCTCCTGTACCCCACAGGACCCTCCCTCCCTGGACACAGCCATCCAGCATGCCCTGGCGGGCCTCTACCCTCCCTTTGAGGCCACGGCACCCACCGTCCTGGGTCAGGTGTTCCGGCTCCTGGACTCTGACTTCCGGGGGGATGGGCTGAGCTTCCTCCTGGATTTCCTGATTCCTGCCAAGCGCCTGTGTGAGCAAGTACGCGAAATGGCCTGCGTAAGTCAGAGGGCCCAGGGCCGGGGGACAAGCTCTCCCGGAAAGCCATGGGGCTGGAGGCAGGCCCTGAAGGAGGTGGGCCAGCATGTGTCTTGTCTCACAGGAAGAACTGAGGGTGTGGGGGGGCTTTCCAAAGGGAGACCTCAGCCCCCTAGATGGAGCAGGGGGTTGTGTGCACTATGCCCTGTGAAATCTGGGAGTCCCTTGCATTCACACTTGCACTAGCGGGAAGGAAGGACTGAATCAGAAGGCCTGGAGACTGCCCTGGGGTGGCATGGTGGGCACCGCCAGCCTGCTTTGGCTGAAGTGGGGCAGCTTTGAGAGAAGCGGCAGAGAACATCCAAGAGCTCCCTGGGGCCCCGAGGCATCAGGACTCTTGCTTTCTTCCCTGGTGACTCCTTCAAATTCAGTCAGTGTGGCTTCTCTGGAGGCCAAGTGGAGGGAAAAGTGTCCTAGGCAGAACTGTTGGCTGCAGATGACAGGTCACTCAGACCAGGGCGGGATGGATCAGGCTTCGGGCTGAGTTGATCCATGGATCAAGCCCCTTGAAGACCCTTTCTGTCTCATGCCTCAGCTTCTCCATCCTTGTCAGCGTCATTCTTATAGCCCAGGGATGCTGTAGTGTGAGTTGAAAATAAACTTGTCCTCATCAACTGCAGATAGAAAAATCTCAGGGAAGGGTCCTGATTGGCCTGGCTTGGGTCATATGTCCATTCCTGAGACAATCACTGTGGCCAGAGGAATGGGGAGCCAGGACTGGTCAGGCTTGAGTCATGTGCCTGCCTCCATGGTCAGAAAAGGATGGGAGAAGCCAGAGGAGACCATGCCTCAAGGACCCACTGCAGGAGCTTACCCGGACTCTTCTCAGGTTGGCTGACTGTTCTTGGCACTGTTGTTATTAATATCCACCCTACTGCCATCCCAGCCTCAAGAGTCCTTGGGATCCACCAACCTTTCCTGAGTTGCTCACTGCATGTCAGGGACACAACCCATTAGGAGCAAAAAGGAAGGGTGAGGACTATGGTCAATAGAAATAACTGGCAGCTAAAAGTTCAAGAGTGGGACTGGGTGTGGTGGCTTACGCCTGTAATCATAGCACTGTAGGAGGCTGAGGTGGGAGGATTGCTTGAACCCAGGAGTTTGCGATTAGCCTGGGAACATAGCGAGAACTCATTTCTACAAAAAGTTTTGTAAAATTAGCCAGACGTGGTAGCCATAGTCCCAGCTACTCGGAAGGCTAAGGAGGAAGAATCATCTGAGCCCAGGAGGTTGAGGCTGCAGTAGCTGTGATCATGCCATTGCACTCCAGCCTGAGTGACACAGTGAGAGGCCGCTCAAAACAAAAAGAAAGCTCAGGTGTAGGAGACAGGATTGGAGATGGTTGGAGCTAGGAGATGGTAGGAACCAGAAGGAAAAGTGAGATCAACCATTTAACAACTTAGCTCATGCCTGACTCATAGGAACCGCTCAGTGCCCAGGAAGTGGTCTCCCAGAAACACTCGCAAAGGACGCCTGCATTCACCTGACACCATTTCCTGCAGATCCTCTCCTTCCCGACTGCTTCTCCCTGACAAGCCACACAACTGCCCACTTCTGTTACTTGGCCATGAGCACCACACTAGTACTGTTCCCTGCCTCGTTTTCCCCAATGGCAAGGTTGTAGCCTTTCTACATCTTTATTTTTAATGGTAGAGGAATTTAACTCAATTGTAATTCTAGACAAATGTGTGTCGCTTCAGAGCAGCAGGGGTCACCTGGGATCAACAGCGTGGCCTCTGGAGTCAGGTGCCCCAGGTTCAAATCAGGGCTCATCACTTGCACTTGAGAGATCCATGTCACATCTCTGAGTTTCAGTTGCCTTCGGTGTCAGATGGGGACATTGATAACATAGCACCCAGCGCGCGAGATGACACCTGGAGCTCAGTGCAGAGCCTGACACGAGCAAGTGCTCTGTAGCTGTTGGCTGCTGTTGTCCCACTTCCTGTCTCTCCCTCGGAAGTAGGGACGCGCCAGCCTCGAAGTCAGCCTCTCTAGCCACCACCACCCAGGGGCAGCCATCTTCACGCGAAGTCTCTGGGACTTGGGGACAGACACAGCTGACTTCAAATGTGAAGGCCCAGGTCCAAGTCCCACTTGGCCACTTTTCAGCGGTGTGACCATGAGCCAAATACTTCCCCTCTCCAAGCCTGTTTCTCTACCTGTAAAGTGAGAATAATTCCTAAACTGCCTGAGCCCCTGAGCTACTGTGAAAGTCAGATGAGAGTCAAATGAGATGCTCTTAGCTGTCATCGCTATGGTTTGCAAAAGAACAAGCAGACTAGGCTGTTTTGTGTCATTTAGTGAGAAGGTGAGGGAAAGCGTGTTGCCATCCAGAGAGGGCAGGAGGGGAAGGAGGAGCTCCCAGGCTCATGAAGGCGCACAGCAGGAGGCTTCTCCAGGCAACCCCGTGTACAATGTAACTGACATGAAAGGGTTTGCCAACGTGGATACAACTATGGTCAGACCTCGCCCTTTCCCCAGCTAGTAATTCCAGGAGACACCTGCCTAATTAGCGGGAAGTTTAGTGTCACTCCCTGGAGGCCCTCCCTCCCCTATATACATCCAAATTTTATTAGACTGCCTGGGACTTAATCCACAAGACTCAGACCCTTCCAAAAACCTGCTGTTTCTGTTGTTGTCACTCGGTGTCGCTGTTGAACGTGGGTCCATACAGCCCCGCGGAGAGGCTCCCCGAGGGGATCACTGGGGTCACGGCCTGTTCCAGGACGACTTGCTGTGTCTGCCTTTCAGAGATTACTGGCATCTTGTCTTTTTTTAAACAAAAATAAATTTTTAAAAAAGTTTTGCTTTACCTGCTATGCCATGACCCACTAATGGGAAATAAATAATAACATGCAAGCCCAGGATGTTCAGGAAGGTCATCTAGTAAGTCCGTGGTGGGGCCAGATTTCGATATTGCTTCTACTTCACTCAGTAACCTCTCCACGTGAAAATTAGAGCGTGGCATAAAAGCAGTGAGTGACTTTTTAAAAATAGAAAATTCCCACGATTTTTCAAAGGATCAATGTTGTCAGAGGGAGAGGGAATTCATATTTATTGAACTTCTACCTATTATATGCCGAGCGTTGTATGGGTTTTGCATATAGGTACAGATGGTCCCCAATTTACAGAGGCTCGACTTACGATCTCTCAACTTTACCGTGGTGTGAAATTGATACACACGCAGCAGAATCCATACATCAAGTCCCCAGACAACCATTCTGTCTTTCACTCTCAGTACAGTGAAAAATTACATGAGGTAAATTACAATAAATTACAGGAGATATTTAACACTTTATTATAAAACAGGCTTTGTGTTAGATGATTTTGCCTAACTGTGGGTTAATGTGAGTGTTCTGAGTTTAAGGTGGCAAGATTAAACTGATATTCGATAGGCTAGGTGTATTTAATGTATTTTTGACGTATGATATTTTCAACTTAATGATAGGTTATTGGGACATAAATTGATGAGCATCTGTATAATCTCACTTAATCCTCATACCAACCCAGTAGTACTAACACATATTATTATTATTCCTATTTGCAGATAGAGAATTGAGGCTCAAAGCCATTAAGTAATTTGCACAAATTAGTGCTACAGGCCTTTGTCTACACCATGTCTCCCTGGTTTTAAAATGGAGGCTGAGGCTTGAGCTGCATTGGAAAATGTTCTGGATGGATGGGGAGGAGTAGGGAGCATGAGCCAAGCAAGAAGAGGCATGGGAACGGCACTTGCCAACCAGTGCCTGGCGCTCTGAGCTTTCTCACTGGGGCCGGCAGGCTGGCGAGTGCAGGTAAGGTCAGGCCTGGGACCTGGGTGAGGCAAGGGAGGCAGCTTCTGCACCTTCAAGAGCAAGGGCCTCTCCATTGCTGCTTCTACCCGGTCCCTGGCCGACTCTAGTTGGACCTGGGAGGGGGAGGAGGCAGAGCCGAGGGCAGCATGTTCCAGGCCAGCCTCTCTGATGCCAGCCTTCTCTCCTCAGGCCTCCTACTCACACCGCCTCTTCTTGCACGAGGGCTGGCCGCTCTGTCTGCGGGACAAGGTTGTGGTCCACTTGGCACCGCTCAACCCCCTCCTGCTGCGCCAGGGTGACTTCTATCTCCAAGTCGAGCCCCAGGAGGAGCAGGCTGTCTGTGTCATGGTCAAATGCCTCTCCCTGGACCTCCGTATGGTGGACAAGAGGCCTGTACCCGAGGCGTCCTACCCTCTGCTCTTCACCCAAGAATGGCTGGAGGCCATCAACAGTGACCTGGAGGGACGTCCCCTGTACAACTGCCTGGTGGCGTCAGAGAATGGGATTGCCCCTGTGCCCTGGACCAAGATAACCAGCCCGGAGTTTGTGGATGAGGGACCCCAGGCAGTGAATGTCCCCTCCCCGGCCTGCAGGTCCCTTCAGCTAGAGACCCTGGATTCGAGCAGCCCTCAAGAGCTGCCCCAGGCCAAGTCCCCAGACAACCAGGTGTTCCTCGCCCAGAGTTTGGCCAAGGGCAAGGACAGAGCATGTGCGAACAAGTATCCAGGGCTCATCAAGGTGGAACAAGCCAGGCCTGGGGAGATGGCCTTCAGGATGGATGATGTGGTCAGCCAGGACTTGGAGGGAGACTATGTGGCTCTCCTGGACTTCTCCCAAGAGAGGAGAGGAGCATCTCCCAGTAAGGAGGTGGGGACATCCAGCGGGTGTACTTTGAGGGCACTGGAGGACATACCTGGAACCAAGGCAATCCCTTTCTCTCAAAAGATGCTGCCTCACTCAGAGGCCATTGAAGGACCTTCCTTGGAAAAATGGGCTTGTACAAAGCCAGCAAGCTCAGAAGAGGAGTCCTGCATTGGGGGCTTGAGGAGAAAGTTCAGTCATAAAGCATCCATCCATGAGCCAGAACAGCAGCCCCAGGGGCCCTGTATCAGTGTCCCTGCGGATCCGCTGGGCTGTGCCTCAGGCCTCAGGACAGGCGTCTCAGAAAAGCCAACCACCTCCCGGATTCAGGGACCTCCAGGAAACCCAGAGAACATGGTCCCAGTCAGGCCTGGACCAAGACAAGCTGCATTGCCCTGCGTGGTCCCAGCTTCTCCTGTGACTCCAGGCTCTGAAACCAAGATGGAGGAGACCAAACAGAGCAGGGGGAGACTTCCCAGGCCCATTACCCGCCCTGGTCGAAACACCACCTCCTCCAGATCCCCCACTCCTGGGCTCAAGTTCTCATTCTTAAAAGGGCAGAGGCAGTCTCCAGCACCCCCAGAGACAGTCTCACTCCAGCATGATGGGCCTTGGAAAGTCCTGTGTTCACTCTACTCTCCTAAATTCAACCAGGCCTCATCCTTGGAGAAAGGTGAGCTGCCCACTCGCTCTGCTGTACGTAGAGGTCATTGTCCGGATGAAATCAGGTTCCAGGTGGCTCTGGTTGTAAGCAACAGAGACCACCTGGGCTGGCTCAGCTCCATGGGTTTAGTGTATGGTGTAGCCTGTGAAGGGGCTTAAAGTCTTATAGGTCTGGAATCGAGCAAGGCACAGCTGCCCGAGTTCATCCCCCAGCTTCACGCACACTGGCTGTGTGACTTTAGCCGAGTACTTAACCTCTCTGAGTCCAGGTCTCCCTGTCTGTGCAGTGGTGATGCCACCTATTTCACAGAGTTATTTTGAGGGCTCAAAGGGACAGAAGTAGGGAGCTTAGCACAATGCCTGGCATGTGGTAGTAGATCAATAGTTGTAAGCTATTATTAGAAGCTGAAAGAGGAAATACTTTCCCCTTAGAAAATCCATCTTCTGGCCAAGATGCAGTGGCTCATACCTGTAATCCCAGCACTTTGGGAGGCCGAGGCAGGAGGATTGCTTGAGTCCAGGAATTCAAGACCAGCTTGGGCAACGCAGCAAGACTTCATCCCTACAAAACACGAAAAAATTAGCCAGGCATGGTGGTGCACCTGTAGTCCTAGCTACTAGGGAGGCTAAGGCTGGAGGATTGCTTGAACCCAGGAGGTCAAAGCTGTGATGAACTATGATCATGCCACCGCACTGCAGCCTGGGTGACAGAGTGAGACCTCAACTCAAAAAACAAAAAAGAAAATCCATCTTCTGCGTAACATCCTTTTCTTTGCTGTTGTTTTTCCCCAGCTGGAACAATTCAGACCAGAACATCTGACTCAGTCACCAGCTCAGGCCCACTGGCCTCAGAAAAGACTGGCTTCCCAAAAGCTTCTGCCAGCCCCACCCTGGATAAGGAGCCCCCAGAGCCTGCTCCTGGAATTGGGGCTCTGAGTGTCAAGGTTTTCCGCTCCAGGATAGCATGCCTGCCAGGTTCTGGGGATTAAAGGGGAAGATGCAGAGGGTGGGGAAGAGAGCTGGGGGTGGGGGGTGTCCCAGTGCATCCTCGGATGCTGGAGGGTGCAGGGGAGGCAGGAAAGCGCTGGAGGCCTGGGCTCTAGACCAAGCCTCCCTGGGCCTCAGTTTCCTCATCTTTGCAATGGAGGAATTGGATTAGGTGAAAGCAGTTTCATCCTTCCACCTGCCCATCTGTCCATTTGTCCATCCATCCGCCCATCCATCTGAATGTCAATGAGGTAGCCAAGGGGGATGTCAGGTTCCTTAGAGGCAGAGCCTGAGGTAGATTTTTGGGAAAGAGATTTATTGGAGGAGGGCTCTCAGGAGAAGCAGAGGGAAGGAGGACAGGGCAGGGGAACACCCCTCAGAGTTGGCTCCAGCTTAAGATGTAGGCGGCTGGCCCTTTGTACATCTGGGTCTGACAGTCACTAACCACAGGCTGATCCTGGGTCCGTCAGTCACTAACTGTGGGCTGATCCTGGACCTGTCAGTAGTTAACTGCATGCTGACCCTGAAATGGGGTGGGACAGGGAGAGCCAGTCCAGTCCAGGGCAGATCTTCAGAGAAAGGGGCATCTGTAAACCATTTCCAGCCAAGAATCCCAGGGCCTGGGGTACGGGTTCTCTGCTTGCTGGGAGACCTGGGTGGGGCACTAACAGCATCCGCTACAGAGGGTGCTATTACTCCTCTTTAATATATTTTCATCGTAGTAACAAGTACTCACCGGGCCTTGGGCTTAGCACTGGGATACATCAGGGAACAAGTCTGATATGTCCTCTGCTCTCTGGAAGCCTGTGTTCCCATGGCGGAGAAAACTCAATGGGTTATTACGACACATTATTACAACCAGGTTAAAAAATTGTGGCAATGGGGAAGGGAAGGAGGCTGAGGGAGTACAGATGGGGCCCCTGACCTAGGCTTGAGTGGGAGAGATCGAGGAAGACTTCCCAGAGGATGTCATGGAAAACTCAGTCCTACAGTATGAGTAGGAGCTACCCAAGTGAAGGACTGGGAACAGTGTTCCAGACAGAGGGAACAGCATGTGCAAAGGCCTGGGGGCAAGAGAAACCACAGTGCTTTCTGGAAACTACTGTCTTGCCATTCTGTCTTACTTCACAGCTCTTCAGGGCCTTGGGCATTGCCCTGTCTTTTTGTAGCTCCTAGGGACATGGTCAGTCCTTTTCCTGGTCATCTCTGCTGAGACTCCTGCTGCCCTATGCACAAAGGGTCTCACTGTCCTCTTTGGGCCGTTGGGTTCTGAGGGCTCAGACCTTGTCCATCGAAACCTCTGCTTTGCGTGCGTTCTAGCTCTGTCTTCAGCTCCCTGTGTGACCTTGAAGTCACTCACCCTCTCTGGGCCTCAGGCTCCCCCTTGGGTAAGAAGAGAGCAGGCAGACAGGACCAGGCTCGTTGTCACTCTTTCCACAGGTACCCTGGAAATTCCTGGAGCTGCAACATACACTGAGGGTCCCAAGTGCCAGCACATGGCTATGCTCAAAGGGCGTTTGTTGAGTGAATGAACAGGGTCCACATGGATGCTCCTTCAGCTCCATTTTCTGTTCCCTTTTTCCTCTCCTCTAGTGATCTTGTTGTCACTCCCCAGGCCACTCCTCCTGTGGTGTCCCCACAGCTTCTGCTCCCCTGGTTTCTCTGTCAGGGCTCCTGGTCCTTCCCTGCCACTGCCTCTCTTCATCCCGGGGCTTTCAGCCTGCTGAACCAGCCTGTCTCCCATCCTCCATCACACCCTCCCCGCCTGTCTCCCATCCTCCATCACACCCTCACGCCCCTCCCTCCAGGCTCACCTCCTCATCCTTCCTTTCAAACACTGTCACTCTTGCCTCTCTCTCCCACCTCACGCTCACCTGGAGAAATCCCGACCTCCGTGAAGTCACCTCTCCATCTATTTCCCTGTACCCTCAAGCTGAGCCAATATGGAAAAACGTACGCCATGGCGACGGGTGGTGAGTTCGATTCCCTGACTTCCAGGGATCCCTGCGGCGTCCTGAGTGACCGTCACACCTTCTCTCTCTTCTGACCTTCAACTCCATCTTCCCCCACTGTGCCCTCAGCTGATGATCTGCCCTCTGGTCCAGTTGAGTAAGCAGAAGCAGCGAGCTACACCCCCTCCTAAGAAGCCATATTTGCCCGCCTGCTGGTGTCTGCACATGCCCAGCACTCTCCTGTGCATTCTGCTGAGGCGTCCCTCAGGCTGATCCTGAACCGTGCATGGGTCCTGCTTGCTCAGCCACACCCCACCAGCAAGTGCCTCCCCTTCCCCTTCTGCACTGGCTATTCCCATCGGCATGAGAATCACTGTGGCACCGCCCAGCTTGGGGTGGCCCATCCCAGCTCCACACACCACTCTCCTCCTCCTGTATGTGGACACTCATAGAGGGCAGCCTGTATTCCACCTCTCTCCTGCTTGCCTCTCCTCTCTTCCACCCCTCTGGTCACAATCCCCTCCCCACCGTGCTGTGAGACAGGTCTTGTCAGGTTGCCTTCTGTGTTTCTAGGTCCTGGGGTCAGTTTCCTGTCCTTATTGTCCTTATTGCCCTCCGGCAGCGCTGGGCACCGAGGCCACGCCTCCCTTGAGAGACTGTCTGTGCCTGCTGCTGGGTCTTCCTCGCCACCCTGCTTGTCTCAGCTCCCTTGGCTGTCCCCCACCCGTCAGCCCAGCTCAGTCCTCGTCCCCTCCTCCTCTCCCTCTACTCACTCCCTGGGTGACCTCGTCTGGGAGGTGGGCTAGCTGTTGAAATGCTGTCGCCGCACTGACAACCCCGCACTGGTCTTTCCAGTCTGGATGCCGGGGCTTCTAGCCTTGTTCACCCAACTCTCTGCAGCTTGGTGTCTCTGCCTGGGTGTCTCACGGACATCTCTAAATTGGTGCATCCAAATATGGACTCCTGGTTTCACATCCACCCCGTGAACCTCCTAGTCCTTTCTGAGGACAACCAAAGGTGGCGACTCCATCCTCACCTCCTCTTTCTCTTCCATCCACACTCAGTGCTGATGGCTCCCATCAGCTCTTCCAGAGTCACGTCAGGAATCTGATGGCTTCCCCCACCAGGTCCAACCTTCGCAGCCTCTGGCCTGCACTGTGGGTGCCTCGTTGGTCTCCCTGCTTCCACCTTCACCTCTGCTGGAGTTCCCTTGTAGCCAGACAGTCCCCAGGTCTGTGTCCCAAGACCACAGTCAGCACCAGGCCAGCCCCATGAAGCCGGCGTCTGTCTCTCCTCTTCAGACCCGTCATCTTTCTCTCCTGGGCTCCTTTCTTCTCCCCAGACTGCCCGTGAAGCTCCGTCCTCAGGAAGAGCGACCACACCGAGGCACATGTGACTGCTCCTGTGCTGGGTAGGCTGGTGTGGGATAGGCGCTGTGCTCCTTTCCTATCGTGGCTATGACATGTTACCCCGAGCTCAGTGGCTACAACAGCACACATGTATTATCTTACAGTTCTGTAGTTTAGAAGCCTGACAGGGGTCTCAGGTTTCGGGTCTTGGGCCCTGCTGGTCTAGAATCAGGGTGAGGACAGGGCTGCATCCTTTTCCAGAGGCTCTAGGGGATCTCCATTCCCCCTTTCCAGCTTCTAGCAACTGTCTCCTCTCCTTGGCTTGTGACCCCTCCTCCACCTTCAAGGCCAGCCTGATCCTCCATCTGTCTTGACATCTTGATTAGAGCCAGGAGAAGTGCTCTGCTTCTAAGAATTCCTGTGATCAGACTGGACGGCCCAGAGTCATCTCCCCACCCCGAGGCCCACCCTCGGTCTCATCTGCAGAGGCCCCTTTGCCCCAGAGGGTGACACAGTCAAGGTTCTGGGCCCTCAGGCCTGGGCATCTTTGGGCCACACCTGCCTTCCACAGCCTTGGAGAGAGCTTCTCAGGCTTTTTACTGAAAAATCCCCCATGCAGAAGAGAGTGAACAGGGTCCCCAGGATTGGGACCTCACCCTGAGCTTTGAAATATTTTTTGTCTTTACAATTCCTATACATTTTATAATCTACTTAAG
>CAUYQG010197696.1:0-20987 GCA_963574415.1 Tarsius wallacei | reverse complement strand
TTTAACAAAATGGAGTTACTTATGTCAAGCAAGTTATTATAATCATTTTGCATATTTCATTTGCTATTTCATTTCCCCTATTAGTTTTACATGAGTTAATTTGCTGACATCAGTCAAGGTTATGGAATTATAACAAGTTCTTAAATGCATAAGTTGAATTGATTTGCTGTTTGATGAAGTTAACAAGGCAATAAATATACAAGGTTCTACAAGCAACACAAAGAGAAGGAGGATAAGCAGGCCAGCCAGACTGGTGGTAAGAGTCATTAATTAGGTTTACAATTAAACAAGGATTGGAAACAAGATTTATTATTGTTTATTTCTTCATGTCTCTTATCAATATTTTTCTTTAAACTCTAAGAGGGTATTTTTTAAAAATTCTGATTCATTTGCATAGAAACAACATGCCTCTCTGAGAGCAGCACAAAGTCCCCCTCAGGATAGGAAAAACAAGTCTAAACCTCTATGATTTTTGGAGAAAACTTCTGCTAGGGAGTCCACGTGGTCATGAAGGAGGTTTATAGAGACTGCATATAATTTAAGTCAGAATTAACATCCTGCTCAAAGTTTGATAGTCCTAGTTCTCCAAGGACTACGGCTGCAGTGCTGAGTACAGCTGTCCCAGCTACACTTAGTCCAATTAAGGCAGGCACTAGTAGGTGGAGCAGCACATTTCTGATGAGTTCCCAGAATGCCAGGAGGTTGAATAATAGGGTTCCCTCATAACAGCTATAAACATATACATCGGGGAGTACATGAAGAGTGATATATAAGGTAGGCTTATTGTTTAACATTTCAGTAGTAATACAGGTTGTAAGACCTGGCAGGATAAGCAAATTAAGTATTTGCAGGGGCTCCATAGGCAATAGATTCAGTTATAATTACAGTGAGAGATAAGACACAAACATTAGAAAATGGGGAAGCTAGCAAATAAAGATTTGAAGTTATAAGACAAAAGTCATTTCCAGTTACATCTCCTATAGTGACATGAACAGTTTTTGGAGAACATGTAGTTTTGTCAGTGTTGCTGATAATAGTATTTACTTCTAAACCTGCATAGTAAGGAGGTTTACCTTTAAGTAGAGCAAACAATCTGAAGGTAACTGTGGACAAGTAGCATTGAACAAACATTGCATATGAGTTAGCAGAGGAAAAAGACTTGGCGGGTGCTAGGTTGGAGGACTAGCCCCTAGACCTTCTTAGGCAACTTTGGAGGCTGTGTACCTGGACAAGTTTCCAGAACTGGCTTTGGAACCGACTGAGGTGGACTTGGGGTGGTAATTCAGTTAGCAGGAGGCCAAGCCAGGTGAAAACTGAGCATGGGGTCTTCCACACAAGCTAGTGAACCTATTTGCTTAGATTTATAGCCAAGTATTCACTTTTAAATGATAAACAGGGTTCCATGGTCATAGCCTGTTAAATAGAGTGGTAGACCCCACGTTTTTCATGCACTCCAAGGCAATGATGGGAACTGTTAATTAGTATAAATACCAGAGCCATGGAGGCAGATGGGCCAGGAGACCACCAAAGAGTAATTTCAGAGGTATCATTGGGTCCTTCACTGTAAGTAGCGATGATTACACATTTCCAGTCAGAACAGAAGAAATGGCCTGTTTGATTACAAGTCAGTTCAGTGGGTTCTCCAGGACACAGACAGAAGTCTTCATCTCTGAGGATTAATCTAAGGTTCCGTTTTTTTTCTTAAATGTGATGCCTCCCAGGTTGGAAAATGTGAGGCTTCCTAGGGTGCTTTATGTAACCATCACTGGCTGCCTTTCCTATTACAGCTAAGTAGTAAAGTTGAACCTTAAATACTGTTGAAAGTCCCAGATATGTACAGTTTTGACTAGCTAAGACGTTACCAATTTTAAAAGACATTAAGGAGAAAGAATATATGGCATATTTATCCTAGGCAGCAGCTGAACTAATTGTAAGCATAATGAGGCAATAATGCACCCTGTGCATGAGAAATAAAATGGCATTAACAGAGCCTTTTTGCCACATTTCCAATCTGCAGGGGCTACAGTTAAGAGAACTATAACAAAGGCCATAGAAAGTGGGATAACAGAAAAGAGTCGAATATTGAGTACAACTAATTTAAATAAATTAGCAACCCGTCTATTGCAATCTCACGCTATATTTGTACATTGAATGGTGATCTTGAGAGGGATTTCAGAGTTTTTAACTTCACTCCAGCTGTCTGAATGGTAATTCTTCTTTGTTGTACAAGGAAATGGATATTTAGGGTCTCTGGCCATCTCACACAGTCGATGGAATAAGTGTCTGTTTCTTTGGCTTTCTTGGCTCATGTATAATGAATCCAGGCCATTACCAAGTCGACCTTGAGGGCAGTTGGGGTGGTGATAATGATGGTAAAAGATCCTTTCCAAGCATGAGTTATTCCTTCTTTCTGAAACTTTTTGAAGAAAACCAGGTCTCTGGGCTCGACTGGACAACAAGGCATAGAAGACGGATTGGGCAAAACAGCACAAACACCAGAGTGGACAGCAGCCTGGACCTGCTGGAGAGACTGGAAATAATTTAACAGAGATTGATGAGTTACATCTTCTAGAATGGGATCTCGCAACTGGAGTAACAGAGGAGGGGGTCTTCCAAACAATTGTTTATGGGGTAAACCCCGTCTTACAAGGGGTGTATAGGGTTTGGAGAAGAACAAAAAGCAAAAGGTTTTCTCATTTTCCACTGGGTCCTACTATTAATTTGGTTAAAGTCGATTTTAGAGATTGGTTTATGAGTTCTACCTGTCCAGAACTTTGTGGTCAGTAGGCACCATATAGTTTCCAATTAAGGTTTAGTACTTTACTAACCAGCTGTACTATGGATAAGGTAAAGGCAGTACCATTATCAAAGCCAATAAGTGAGGGAGTCCAAATCTAGGAATAAGTTCATTTAATTAAAACCTTATAACCATAAGTCCAGTTTTATTTTTGGTGGCAAAGATCTCTACCCATCCAGAAAGAGTATCAATAGGTACTAGTAGATGGCCATATTCTGCTTGGGGCTGTTTTATTTCAGTGAAGCCTATTCCCCATTTTTCTTCAGGACTTAATCCTTAGGCCCTGATGCCATCCAAAGGTTTGCATTGACTTGGGCACAGGCAAAGTACATGGTGGCTACTGTTGCAACAATGCTTTTCAAGTCATTGATCTCATAAAACGGTTTAACAGCTCAGTCAGCTTAGTATCTCCTAGGTAAGTAGTAGAATGTAGTTATTTAATCAAGGTGTGTAAGAGGGCTTCGGGCAAGATAATTTAAGAGTTTTTTTTAACCAGCATCTAGGTCTGCCTCTTCCTCTTCTTCTTCGGTATATGTAGGCTGTTTCATCAGAGAAGAAGCTGGAAAATCTTCAGTTAGCAAGATAGTCAGGGGTTCATCTGGGAGTTCTGCTATCTTTTGAGCTGCCTGGTTCACTAGGCATTTTCCAGCTGTTTCTATTGTATCTGACTTTTGGTGAACATGCAATGAATGATGGCTACCTCGTTGTGAAGCTATGTAGCCTCTAGGAGGGCTAAGATTTCCTCCTTGTTTTGTATAGTCTTACCTGCTGCAGTAAGAAGACATCGTTCCTTGTAGATCATGGCATGCACATGAAGTCTGGCAAAAGCTTATCAACTGTTGTTGAAGATGTTTACTTGTTTTTCTGTTCCCCAGTGCAGGGCCTGAGTTAATGCAATTAACTCAGTCTTTTGAACTGAGGCAACTTGAGGCAAAGCCTGTGACCAGATAACATCACAAGCTGTGGTTACATCTGCACCAGCCTTGCAGACTCCCTCTATTACCAGGCTGCTACCATCCATGAACTGGTTAGCATCAGCCTGGATTAAGAGAGTGTTCTGAAGATCAGACCAGCTGACCTGAGAGATGTCCAATACTTCTTCACAGACAAGTGAAGGATTGTCATCAGGCAACAGAATGACTGGATTGAGGCATTGAATAGTAGAGTTAGTTAGTCTTGGTTGATCAAGAAAAATATTTTTGTATTGGGTGATATGAGCATTTGACATCCGTGGCCAGAGGCTTCTCAGAGCAAAGTTTCAACAGAATGGGGAACAAAGTCATGTTCTGGCCAAAAGTTTTTTTATCTGCTTCCTTAACTAGAATGGCCTGGAGATAAGAGGTCGTCAGAGGCTACTGGGTCTGGTATTTTTGACAAGTTAAACCACCAGTCTTCTCCAGGGTCCTAAGGTCTGGGTAAGAACCCCCTTTGCAATTTCTCATTGTTTTTGAATGAATAAGTGGAAAGCCTTGGTAACATCTGGGAGAGCTAGATCTGGGGCTTGGGTTAGAGCCATTTTTAACTGCTGGAATGCCTGTTCCTTAGTAACAGCCTGGTTAGGGGTTGATCTGCTGCTGGGACTGTGTACAGAGGCTTGTCAATTTCAGCAAATCCTGGGATCCACAGTTGGCAATACCCTGCCTCCCATTTCCATACCTGTTTCTTTGTGATTGGCATGGAAATATGAAGAATAGTTTCTTTCTTGGCTGAAGTCAGGACTTGTTTACCCTTCTTTAGATACCCCAGGTAGGAGACTTCATTTGAACAAAGCTGTGCCTTTTTCACTGACACAGGGTAGCCCGTCTTGGCGGAGCTGCACCAGAGCCTTAGTACCGTGAAAAAAAAGTGTCCAAGTCTGCACCCGCAAGTAAGAGGTCATCTACATATTGCAGTAAAGTACATTCAGAGTATAGGGAATGAAACCCTGACAAATCCTGTTGCAATTCCTCCCCAAAAAGAGTAGGGGAGTTCTTAAAACCTTGTGGTATCTGTGTCCAAGAAAGCTAACTTGTGTCCCATGAATCTGGATCTGTCCATTCAAAAGCAAAGATGCATCGACTGAAAGGGTACAAAGAAATAGAAAGGAAGGCATTCTTTGAATCCAGTAATGCATATACCTGATGTTTTGGAGAAAGCAGACTGAGGAAAGTGTATGTGTTAGGAACAACTGGATGGCTTTAACCCAGTTGTTGACCTCCCTTAAGTCCTAAACTGGTTGATAGAAGTTCCGTTTTTGAGCTGGCAGGAAGAGAGAGTTCCATGCTGACTTACATGGTGTTAAAATGTTAGCTGCTAAGAAACTTTTTATGTGGAGATCAATTCTTTTCCAGACCTACAAACTCATAGGTTATAGACAAATATGAAGAGGAGTAGCTGATGCCAATAATCTTACCACCACTGGTGGATGATGCCTTGCCAATCCCAGCAGTTTGGTTTCTGTCCAGGCTGAAGAAAACTCTTGCTGAAACTGTTGAAGCAAATTTGACAGAATATTTTTAGTTGGAGACTTAGAAGAAGTTAAAAGATATTCTTCAGAGAGCAGAAAAGTCAAGAGTATCTGATAGACAGTAGAAATAAACACTTCAGATTTGTCAGGTGAAAATACAATGTTGGCTTTTAACTTTTGAAGTAATTCTGGACCCATAAGAGAAAATGGGCAGTCAGGAGCTATTATAAATAAATGAGTGACTCACTTTTGTCCCAAATAAGCAGTCTGGTTGGAAGTGAATTTGCAATTAGTAACTGCTCCTGTTGCCCCTTGTACCAAAATTTGTATTTAGACGTGGTTCCAATGGTAACTTTAGGACCAAATGCTCTAACCCAGTGTCTACTAAGAAAGGAACTGGGTGCCCCCCAACAGCGGTGGTTACTATGCGTTCTTGGAGTCTAAGAAAAAAGAGCTCTGATCCCTTCAGTCCGAATAATTTCCAACCTCTCCAGCAGAGGGCAGGACAAGAACTGGCTTAGATTATTGTTGTGGGTGGTGGGAACATTCTTTGATGCAATGTCCTAGTTCCTTGCAATAAGCACACTTGTTTTTTGCCAACTGAATGCATCCAGGTTTCTGAACCTTTTGGTCTTTCTGGCTATCAAACTTTTGACAAGGAGGTTTCGAATCAGTTCCCATGGCCCAAAGGCCTTTTACCAGAATTTGACTTGTCTTCTTGCTGCTCTGTCAGTTGCCTCTACTGTCTGCTTTTGTTTCTCAGCCTCTCAATTGTTAACTTTTTAAGCTACCTCAAGCAGCTGAGAAATATTTATTCCTGCAAAATCTTCTAATCCCTGCAACTTTTTTTTTTAATATCTGGAGCTGGCTGAGCCAAAAATGTTAAATAAATAGCTTGAGCATTCTTGGAAGCTGAGGGATCAAAAGGGGTGTAAATCCAAAACACTTCTTGAAGGTGCTCAAGGAATGCTACTAGAGATTCCTCATGTCACTGTAGAACCTCGGTAGTTTTACAAAGATTGATAGGTCTTTGGGCTGCCCCTAGCCCATACAAACCTGTAAATAGAACCTGGGGATAGGTATATAGTGACTTGGATCCCACCAGGGTTTGGGGCTTCAGTCAGGGCAAGAGGGGGGAAACTTCTTTTAACATTTTTTGACTCTCCATCTGGGTGTCTCCAGTGAAGTCTAGAATAGACTTCCTTGCTTCAGTGCTAATATATTCCCATGCTTCTGCAGTAAACACAGTTACAAGGAGTTGCTAACAATCATTTCAAGTGGGGCAATGTGTGTGTATAATGGAATCCATAAAGAAAATCAGAGCCTGTGGCTTATTGGAGAACATTGGGTTCTGATATTTCCAGTTATATAGATCAGAAAAAAAGAAAGTGGTATACACCAGAAACAACAGCTCAGTCCTATCTGTACCTTGTGGAGGAGAAACTTCACAGAGGGGAAGGAGGCGTGCTAGATCAGCCCAAGACTAGAGACGGTTGGACAAAGGTGGAAAAGACAAATAGGGGGCGGAACTGCAGAGAGCTTCAGTTGCAACTGCAACTGGGGCTGTTGATGGCTGTAAGCAAGAAGAGGTGGTGGAAGAAACAGTAGACAAAGAAGGGAGAGGATTATAAGGGGGAGGGTTAGCACTAACCATAGCGTCAAGAAGATCTTCAGCAGAGGGGGCAAAACTGGATACAATCTATAAGTAACAGGGACTACAGGTGATGGACACGATGGAATTTTAAAATTATGAAAAGGTGTGGACTAAGGTTTATATCATGAGGAGTGATATGTCCTGAACAACGAATGACGTGGAGACCAGGACTTGACTGGTGGTTTCAAGAGAACATGTTGTCAGCCAAGATGGTGAGTTTTGGACCAAACTTAGTCATTCATCAATAGAGGGGAACTGGTCCAGATGGCCAGGACTACTCTAACGACCTTGCAAACAGACTCAGTAGCCTTAACATCCAGAGACCCTTTATAAAGTCACCCAACATCAAAGGCATTCCAGTCTATCTTACAGGGGGTTCATAGTCTGCCTTTTGAGAAGCAGACACTGTAGACTTCAGTAAATAAATAAAAATATATATATTTATCATACAGTTCAGAGGACTGACAGATTTCAATTTCTGGGAATCTCAGTAACACAATGAGCAAATGGCACATAAACCAAACAGACAGCAAAATATCTGGACCAAAATAGAAAAGATAGAGATCCCCAGAATACCTCAGGGCAGAAAACAAGTAAACTCTATTCAGTCAAAGTCTTGACTCAATGAATAGTGTCCAAAGGGTGACGTTGTCAGGTCATAACTCCTTTAAACAGAAAAATAAATCGTGGCCACAAACAAACAAACAGAAAATCAAAAACTAAAATCTTACCTCCTAGTAGATTGTAGATGAACTCAGGTTATTTTGAGGCAGAAGTTGCCAGCAGTCATTCCAACTTTCTCAGAGCCAGATGAGAGGTTGAGGGGCCTGAGTATCTCAGGAGATACATTTTTCACACTTATCCTCCCCAAGCCAGGAGGGTCAGAGCAAGGCTACTGCTCGTGCTGGTGGAAAGTATTCCACTAGGGCCTCCAAATGTTATGATCAGATTGTGAGAAGACACACCAGCACGTTAAGCCCAAGTTAATATTGAGTCACTTATTAGCACATGGTCAAGAGAAGGTTCTTACCAAGAAGCTCAATGTAGAATATAACCAGAAAAAAGTTTATGTAGGGAAAATCTGCAGGTTGAATACACAGAAAGGGGTTAAGGGAACAAGGATCAAAAAACAAAAGGAAAAAAAATATAAAAACAAACTATAAGTACATGGTAGGGGAATTTTTAAAGTCATAATTCCCTAACAATTTCTTGGTGCAACATAGGATTTCAGTTAACAAAGCATAAAATTGCACAGAACTTGTAGCTAGGGAGAATTGCAAATGGTCAGCATTATCAGTTAACGTGAATAACTCAGAAAGTTGTGTGTCTGTAGACATGGGAATGTTACAGTAATCACAAGTATACAGTGGGAATGTTTAGGTTAGGCAGGCAGCCTGGGGTTTTTTTTTTTTTTTGAGTTGGAGTCTCATTCTGTCACCCAGACTGGAGTGCAGTGGCCGCTCCTGGCCACTGCAACCTCGACCTGCTAGGCTCTGGCGATCCTTCCGCCTCAGCCTTCCAAGTAGCTGGAACTACAGGTGGGCGCTACCACGCCCGGCTGATTTTTGATTTATTGTAGAGATGAGTTCTCACCAAGTTGCCCAGGCGAGTCTCGAACCCGCAGGCTCGGGCAATCCACTCACCTCAGCCTCTCAAGGCATGGGATTACAGGCTGAGCCACCGAGCCCAGTGCCTACTTGATTATAGGAGATGATTTTTAAGATATGTTTTTGATTCCGATTTGTTAGAATTTTGTTGAAAAAATGTTGCATCTATGTTCATAAAGAATACTGGCCTCTAGTTCTCTGTGTTAGATCTATACCCGGTTTGGTTATCAGTGTGATTGTAAAATGATTTGGGGAAAATTCCATCTTTCTCAATTTCCTGGAGTACTTTCAATAAGATTGGTACCAGCTCCTACTTGTCCGTTTTGTAGAATTCTGCTGAAAAGCCATCCAGTCCAGGGCTTTCTTTACTAGGTAGTTTTTGTATAACAAAGTCAATTTCCTGGGTTGTGATTAGTCTATTTAGTGTCATAATTTCTTATTTCAGCCTCGGGTGGTTGTGTAATATCAGATAATTCCCTATCATTTAAGCTATCATGTTAGTTTCAAAATACATTTACATAGTAATCTCCGATAATCTTTTATATTTCTTCAAGGTCAGTTGTGATTTTATCTGTGTATTTCTGATTGTGTTTATTTGGGCTTTTTCACTCTTTTTGTTCATTCTCACTAAGTATCAAACCATCTTGTCAGTCCTTTTAAAGAACCAGTTTTTTGTTTTGTTGATGTTTTCTATGATATTTTTGTATTCGATGTCCCATATTTGTGCTCTTATTTTGGTGATTGGTATTCTCCTCCTAAAGTTGTGTTTTGGTGGTCTTTTCTTTCCCACTCCCTTAGGTTACTTGTTAGGCTCTCAACTTGTAATCTTTCTGTTTCCTTGCTGTGTGCTCATAGAGTTATAAATTCTCCTCTGAGAACTGTTTTCATGGCATCACAGAAGTTTTGGTGAGATGTTTCCTCATTTTCATTTGTTTCCAGGAATATTGTAATTTCTGCTTTGATTTCAGTGTTGACCCAGTAGTTGTTCCACATTATGTTGTTTAGGTTCTATGTCTTTGTGGCCTCTGGGGAAATTTTGTTGGTGTTGTTATCTATTTTTATTCCACTGTGGTCTGATAATGAGCATGGCATGATTTCAACTTTATGGAGATTGTATTTGATTCATGACAAAAAATATGGTGGATCTTAGAGTATGTTTCATGTGTTGATGAGCAGAATATATAGTGTGTGGTTAGTAGGTGGAATACTCTGTAGATATCTATTAAGTCCATTTGGTTGAGTGTCAAGTATAGGTTCTGGATCTCCTTGTTGAATTTTTCCCTCAATTATCTCCTAGGGCTGTTAATGGGGTGTTCAGGTCTCCTGCCATAATAGTGTTAGAGTCAATATCTCTTTTTAGTTTACTCAGCAGTTGTTTTATAAATGCTGGTGCTCCTATGTTGGGTGCATACATGTTTAGGATGGATATTTCTTGTTGATGTTTTGAAAATTTTATAATTATATAATGTCCTTTGGCATCTTTAAAATTTTTGATAGCTTAAAACTTGCTTTGTCTGATATTAAGATAGCTACTCATGCCTTCTTTTTTGATCCATTTGCCTGGAAACTTGTTTTTCATCCTTTAACTCTGAATCTGTGTGCATCCCTTGTGTTGAGATGTGTTTCTTGGATGCAGCAAATATTTTTTCATGGTTTCTTCTCCCATTTGCCATTCTGTATCTTTTCAGTGGAGTATTTAATCCATTCATATTGAGACTGATTATTGAAATGTGATTGTTTATCCCTGTCATGAGATTATTATAAAGATTTTCTTTGTTTTATTTTGGCTTTGGGGTAAAAATATGTGTGTGTTTTTAAATTTCTTGTTGTGATGTATTGATTCTGCATTCTGTTGTTGTCTTGGGAGGTAAATGTTTACTCTTTTTTTTTCTTGGGTGCTTAATACCTTTTAAAATTGTTTCCTGTAGAGCTGGTCTTGAAACTGCATAATCTCTTAGGAATTGGATTTCTGGGAAAGATTTTAGTACTCCATCACTAATGAAGCTAATCTTGACTGTATAGGAAATTCTTGACTGAAAATGTTTATCTTTGGAGACCTTTAATATAGGACTCCAGACCTTTCTTGCTTGAAATATTTCTGTAAATAGATCTGCTTCTTTTCTGTTTGGTTTTCCCCAGTAGTGGCCTGACATTTCTCTCTTGCTGCCTTGAGGACTTTTTCTTTTGTTCCTACTTTGTGTATGCTAATTATTATGTGTCAAGGAGTTGGTCTTTCATTTGATGTCTTGTAGGGGTTCTCTGTATCTCTTGTGCTTGTCTGGTCACATCTCTGGTGAGATGGGAAAAGTTTTATTGGATTACCTCCTGGAATCCTTTCCCCAAATTGTTCTCCATTTCACTTTTCTTCTGGTATATCAATCAGGCATATGTTCAGTTTCTTAATATAATTGCAAATCTCTTGTAGGCATTGTTCTTTCTTTCTGAATCTTCTTTCTAAGTTTTTTACAGATCAGGTTAATTCCATGTTCTGGTATTCAAGTCCTGTGATTCTCTCTTCAACTATATTAAATCTTCCTTCCATGCTTGTCATCTTGTTATTTATTTCCCAGGTGAAATTTTGTATTGCCAAAATATCTGTTATAGGTTTTTCGGTTTTTTTTTTTTCAATTTGCAACTTGTCTTTCTTGAATCTTATTCACAGTTTCTATCCATTCCCCAATCTCTCTCATATTCTGGGGCCTGTCATTGGTGACTTCTGTTGTTTAGGCACAAGGTCTGAATTTTCAGGAGTTTTATCTATGGTACACTTGAAATTGTCTGTGTTCTTCCTTTTTTTCTCATTAGTGACAGATATTTTGTTTTTCTCTTTAGATCTGTTATTCAGTGTTAGTGGGAGAGGTTTTCCCTTGTGATGATGGCTCAGCCCTTTAGTCTTTCCTGATCCGTGTCCTGGATTTGTTCTATTTTGACAAAAAACAGTGGATGGGAAGATTTGGGGTCTCATAGTTTTTAAAAATTGAATAAAGTAGTGGATGGAGCACTAGGTTTCAGAAACTACTTGCAAATTACAATGTTCACTTATTGTGATATGTGTTTTCTGAGACCCATTCCCCACCATCTCTCTATATGATAATGAAAAGTAGAAACCAATCAAAAAACAATTGAAGGCACACAAACAGACTTACACACACCCCAAAACAAACTGGAATAACAACAAAGTGAAACAAAGCAAACAACCAAAAAAAAAAGTTAACTGAAGACATACACACACATAGCACAAAGTGAATGGAGAAGAATAATAGAAAGATGGGAGTGGGAGAAGGAATTCAGATTGAATCCTCACACATATTTTGGCACACACCTTAAACAATAACAAATGAATATTAAAAAGACAGAAGATCACAAGAGAAAAAACAAACCAACAACAGCAAATTTGAAAGATGAACACATTCACATACATACAGGCTGGCATCAATTGCAGGAAAACCTGCTTAGTTTATTTTATTTTCTAGTTATAGTTTAAAGAAATCATGATGCCTTCTTTACCAAACATTCACCTAATGCAAAGATACACAGATACTTTGGAAGCCTTTAGCAACTAAGAATCATTATACGTGTGTAGGCAACATTGCCACTGTCAGGTAAATGCAATGATTAATACAGAACAACAAGTGTCTGGAACAGGAAGAGAGAAACTACGTCTGAAATAGATCCACCATATTTTCTAAAATAAACCCCAAGACATAATCATAACACCCTAGCCCCTAGGATACAAACCATATTTCCTTATGGGACTGCATTTTCTCCTTACGGCTTTTATAGAGAGAAGGCTCTTCTCTTTATATTACAATAATTGATATGCAAATTTTGCAGTTTCACATATTTAAATCCCTGATACCATGTAATGAGTAGTCTTAAATACTATGGACCTGCCTAAATTAATTCCAGAAGTGAAATAATCTATGGCTTTTTTTTTTGTAGTTAATGATCATCAGTTTATAACTCTTCATGAAGCTGTGAGCCTATCTCAATTTCTTTTGACCTTTCACATTTGACCTTGATTCAGTCTCCCAAGACAATCTGGAAATAACCTACAATTAAGGTCAGAAGTACGTAGCACACTGGCATTTAATTTCACAATATGTCTAAAATTCTGTGTTCTCCATGAAGTATTCTTCAGACATGGAAACTCCAGAGCAGTTGTGTGACTTTTATGAATTGTCACCATGCTTTTTTCCCCTGAATTATAAAAAAGGATTTCATCCCATTCCATTGTTTATTTCTCCAAAATCCCTCCATAATACATGTCTCTGTCTTCACTTTGAAGTGTGTTGATTAACTCTGAGCAACACAATAGTGTAGGTGAATTTGCTTTCGCTGATGAATGCACTGATTTTCAGTGGCAACACAACTCTGAGAAAGGAGAAGAAAAAGTATGGTTTTGACTTGTTTGTTGCTAAAATTTGTTCCTATTGTGAACCCTGTCAAATATAACACTCTAATCCCTAGGATACAAACCATATTTCCTCACACCTTCCACAGGGAGAATATCCTTATCTTTGTACTGATTTAAAAAATTGACGTACCAAGTTTGTTAGGTGTTTTACAGATTTCAATCCCTGAAACAATGCAATGTATAGTCTTAAATATTATGGGCTTGACTAAGTTAATTCAAGGAGTGAAATAATCCAGAAACTTCAGAAGCAATTAAAGGACATGATTATTTATTTATTTATTTATCTAGCTAGCTATTTGTTTTTATTTATTTTAAGGATATGTTCTTCAATACAGGATTAAGAATACAACTAGTTATCTTACAAGTAAACTGTGGGCATCCTCTTGGTGCCCACTTTGCCTGCCTTGTGATCAGATACCTTTGTTAATGTTGTGTTCTCCTCTGGCAGTATTCTATGATTGCCATTTCCTTTTTTACAGTATTACAGTGTATTTTTAAGTTCCAATTATAAATAAGAATATGTGTTACTCTATTTCTGTGATAGTTCACTGAGCAAGATAGACTCTAAATCCATCTAAGGTGCTGCAAGGTACATATTTTTGTCCTTATTTATGATCACGTAGTATCCCATTGTGTATATGTACCCTATTTTTATCCAGTCCAATTTCAATGGGTAGAATGCTTTGTTCCATGTTTTTGTTATTGCAAATTATGCTTCAAAAAAAAAAAGCCCGTGTACAGGTATCTTTTTTGTGGAATGATTTGAGTTCCTCCAGGTATATTTCCAGTAGGAGAATTGGTAGGTCAGGGTTTTTATTATTATTTATTTATCTGTGTATGTGAATGATTGAATGTTTATCTTTCATATTTTTTGTTTTTGATTTTGTTCATCTCTTTTTTTAGTTTAACGTGTAAATAACTATATGTGTGAGGGTTAAACTTGAATTCCTTTTTTCTTTTTTTCATTTTGAGTGATGCATGTAATGTTTTGCTTTTTCTGATTTTGTTATTTTGCTTTGCTTTGTTCTTTTTCCAGTCTGTTTTGTGTGTGTGTGTGTGTGTGTGTGTTTACTTTTATTGCTCTGCATTATCTTAATTATTTTTTAAATATTTGTTTTAGTTTATGCTTTTTTCTGTTCTCCTCATTGCTCTTACTGTATCTTGGACTCGAAGTGTATACAAACAAACCCATTGTGTCATCATATAAACTGTTGGTGGGAAGAGGACTCAGGGAACCCATAAAACAATCAGTGAACATTTGTAAGTAATTTTTTAATCCTATTTTCCCATTCTTCACCTTATTTGACTCTGAAAACCACAAGAGAACAAAATTTCTCACCCAATGCCCTGTTTCAAAATAGAACAAATTTCAAACTCTGGTCAGGGGAGAATAGATGGTTGGGCAAACATCAGAAGTGAAAGCCTCTCCCACTGCCACTGAATAACAGAATTAATGAGAAAAGAAGAAACCTGTTAAAAATGAGAAAAATTCAACTAACAGAACAGGTAATTCTCAGTGTAACAAATTAAAAATACCTAAAATATCAGACGTCCAAGATCAAACAATGGAAATCATCAATGACTTTCACTAGACTGCAACTGGAATTAGAGAATGGATAAAAAAGAATGAAAAAGCCTCCAGAAGAATAAGATGACACCAGAAAGAACAAAGATTAAGTCCATAAAAATTTCATCCAGGAAAAAAATGACAAGGTGACTAGCCTGGAAAAAAAAGAATTAATCAAGCAGAAGAAAGAATCTCAGAACCTGGAAACCAAAGCATGGAATCAGTCTGTTTTGTAAAATAAATTAGAAAACTCAGAAAGTAAGAACAAAGACTCCAAGAGATATCCGATTATATCAAAAGGCCAAACATATGACTGGTAGCAAAGAAGAAGAAGGGGGAATTGAGAACAGGTTGGAGCAAGTATTCTGGGAGGTTATCCATGAAAACTTACTCCATTTCACCATCCAATTACCAGATATTGGATATGCAAGATATCTAATGAGAAGACCAACCCAAATTCATATAGTAATTCACCTTCAACAAGTAGGTACAAAGGAAAAAAGTCTAAAGACAGAAAGAGAGAAAGGTCAGACTACCTACCAGAGAAAACCAATAAAAGAGGAGCAGACACATTGACAGAAATAGAAGCAAAAAGGAACTGGAACCCTATATTCAAAGTCCTCAAAGATGAACAATTTTGAAACTGTTCTATGCATTTATGTATGTATGTATTTTAAAGATGTGAGGAAAAATTCAAAGTTAGGCATACAAATGTTCATAATATAGGTATCCTGGTTGATGGGGTGTGTCCCAGACAGTCTTCCTCAATGACCAATCTCACACTGTCTGCTCTGGCAATTTACCACCACTGTCAATTTATTTCATATGGTATTATGTTAATTTTTGCAGCTCCTCTTTTGGGTGAGAACATATGGTACTCTCTTCTTTATTTCTGTGATATATCACTGAGTCTGATAGACACTAAATCCAGCCAAGTTGCTGTGAAGTCCACATGCATGATCTTCTTTATGACTGCATAATATTTCATTGTGTATATATGCCATATTCTTTTGTCCAGTGCAATATCAAAGGGCAGCATATTTGGCTCCGTGTTTTTGCTATTGTGAATAAAGCTGCAACAAACATGTGTGTGCATTTATCATTTTGTAGAATGATTTGAGCTCCTCTGTGTATATTCCTGATGGGGGATTGTTGGGAGCCAGTTGTGGAGGCCTGCCTGAGCATTAGGGTTCCAGGTGGGCTGCGGACCCAGAGACAACTAGGATGAGTTCAGGAGTTGATGGCCCATTTCCTTTCCCTTCTTTTGCTGTGTGGCATGTTCCACTCACAGAGACTTTGATGATCTAAGCTCGAAGCTCTGAGAGTACAACAGGCATGGCTTACTTTAGGAGTCCATTGTTCCCGTTTCTCACAGACTGCGGCTTTGGCTTTATCTCAACACAGTTCCAACTCAGATAACATTTGGGAGTCTTTAGTATGGTACAAGCTTCTTTATAAAATTTAAAAGTATACTTGTAGGATTTGTATATACATATGGAGAGCTGCTTTTAGCTTTAGATGTTATAGATTATTATTTAGAGTTACTGGAAATGGCCCAGCATAAACCTTGGGCTGGGCCACATTCCTAAGGGCCCAGCACGTACTTTGGGCTGGGCTGCATTCTTATAAATTTGTTTTACTTACAGCTAGTATGGGTTTTTTCTACTTATAGAAATTGGATTTATTTTACCCATAGAAAGTATTGTAGAATAGGTTATGCTACATCAGTGAATGATGTCAGTTCAAGCATGATCAAACATGATATTTTGAGGCTTAATGGAACACAGTTAACTTTAGAAATTTCATCGTTCCCATTTTCTTCTATTGTGGCTCTGGCAATACAATTTACAGTTTATATTTGGGTTTTATTTGATCAACTTTATATATTAAGAATTAGGAATTATAAAACTTAGTGGAAGTTAAAATAGATATATAGGATGTTAGAGTAGCCATTTTGTTAAGAGATTGTAATCAGTTGTTCCGAGAAGTGGCCTACTGTGTACTTTGGACTGAGCCACGTTTCTAAGAGCCCAGCCTGTGTTCTGGACTGGGCCACATTCTTTTAAAGCCAGTTTTAACTATAATTAGTGTAAGGTTTTTGGTTTAGTAGAATTAAGTTAAGCTTATACAATGTACTTAGAAGAATTGTAGGATAGGTAGTTTTAATATTAAGAATTGTTTAAGTTTAGTTATCTTAGGTTAGTGACTAGGATATTGCTTTTATGGAATACAATGCAGTGTTAGTTTTGAAGAGAGCCTACCATGATCCTTGGACTGGGCCACATTCTTTAGGAACCGGTTCAAATTATATTTGCTAAGAGTTGTCATATTTACCATGCAGTTGGAACCTTAGCATGGTAGCTAGGATTTGTGCTAATTAGCTTAGAATAAGAAAGGTATTAGGATTTAAGTTAGTCATTAGGTGTTATATATGCATAAGCCTTAGAAGTTATTGATCACTAGAATATTATGATGTTAGAATTGTTGTATTGGCTTAACCAAGCATAGAGAACAGTAAGAATTTTGGGTTTGTTCTTCCTTGTGCCTGAGAAAACACCTGGTAGGTGGGGCAGGTGCCCCTCATCCACCTGGCCTTGTGTTCATGTGAAAGTCTTGTGATTTAACCAGTGAAAATTTAGGATAAAAGGAGCATGGAAACCTCCTTTAAACAGCTTCTGCTCAATCCATTGAACAGTGGTCCATTTTCTTTCTTTCTCTTTCTTTCTCTAACTTTTATTCTATATCTCCCTCTTCTGCAGAATCAGCTTCTTGACTAGACAGGAGTCCAGTCTTTTCCTACAGAATTGGCTTCTGCAGTAGACAGGAGTCCAGTCTCTTTCTTCCTCCAGAACAATCACCAATGCCACTATTTCTTCCAGGGACACTCTAAATCTCTCTGCAGGGACTGGCCCCCCACAACTGGCACCCTAAACGTGGGGCCCTGGAAAGGTAAGTCTTTTCTCATTTTCGGGTGGCTCGGATCTTACCCATGGTGCTGAAGACCCCTCTGTAGAGACAAACAGAGTGAGGATGGGTAAGTTTTTGTAAAGCCAGAACCCTGAGGAAAATCATGAGCCAGAGCGAATCTAAGGAACATAAAATGTTCATCAGTGTTTTAATGAATACTCTTTCTAAGCATGGATCTAAAGTCTCCTCTAGTGATTTAGCTCAATTTTTGCATTTCATCCAGGAAGAGTGCCCATGGTTTCCCGAAGAGGAAACAGTGGGACAAGAGCTTAAATTGTATTACACCCACCATGGTTCCGATAAAGTTTCCTCTGACAATTTTGCTTTGTGGAATTTAATTAAAAATGTTTTAAATCCACAGCATGATTATGAGAAATTTGCTTCTAAAAAGGCCACTAATGATGATGATGACGAGCCAACTTTCCTTTTCGTCACTGCTTCGGCACCTCCTTTACATGATATCTTCACAGAATAAGGCTGAATTGGAAGGTGAAATGGTAAAATATCATGAGCAAAAATAGCCTAATAATGTTATTGCACCTCTTTCTAAGGTTTTCTTTTAAAGGTTGAGAACATTGAAATAATGCCTGGTCCTAGTTACCGTTTTCCTTCTCTTATAGAAATACAGGGAGCTCAAGGAGTAATAAGCTAAAGTATATAAGTAATATAAGCAATAAATATAAAAAATATAAGTAATAAATAATATAAGCAATATGTAAGCAATATAAGCAATATATATAAGCAATATAAGCAATATATATATAAGTAATGTAAGTAATATAAGCAAAAGTATATAAGTAATAAGCAAAATAATATCTCATTACAGTCTTGTTTAATTGTGGTCAGGTCGGACATAGAAGCACAGATTTTAAATTGGACAGATAATGACATGTCAGGAACCTTTTACCCATATGTTATTCCATCTATCCGTTTACATTATGGGGCAGAGATATTCTTTCACAAATGGGCACACTTTTGTATAACCTCAATGATAAAGTCTCAGCACAATGGTGAGGTAGGCTATGATCCCTTTAAGGAACTTGGTAAAGATAGACAGGGAATACAGGAGCCTATTCAAGTAACTGAGAAAACCAGTAGGACAGGTATTGGCTATTAAAATTTACCCTAGGGGCCATTATTTCCAAGACTGCTGAACACCCAATTACCTGGAAGATGACAAACTGGTTTGGGTAGAACAGCAGCAGCTGGAGGCCGGTCATATAGAGCCTTCTACTAGTCCGTGTAATACCCCTATTTTTATTATTAAGAAAAAAATCTGGTAAATGGAGACTTTTACAAAGTCGTCAATGCTAATATGGAAATGATAAAAACACTCAGTCCGGAAAAAGCCATCAGGGTTCCAGAAATCCCTGGCATTACTCTTTATAACTTTATTAGTTACTTGTTTGTTTTAAAATTCTCCTTTAAGAAAATTGCAAGCTTTCAAAGCAAGTTCTTGGTTTTCTAAAAATGTAAACAAAATAAAAAAGGCTTTCACCTCCTTTGTCCTCTCCTATTCCTCCTACAACTTTAATTCCTGCTTTCCCTCTAACTCAAATGCTGACCCAGCTGGTTTAACTACTCCTGTTTCTTGTAATCTGCTGTCAGTTTCTCTGGGAAAGAAGGGCTGGCGTCTACGGCTATGGTGCCTAGCCCTGACCTTCAGTCCTTCTCTTTTACCTTCGGAGAAGGGGCAGGTGCCAAAGGCCACGGCACCTGACCCCAGCCTCCAGTCTTTCTCTTTCACCTTCAGAGAAGGGGTGGGTGCCAAAGGCCATGGCACCCAACCCCAGGCTCCAGACTTCTCACCCTCTGTCCCCCCCACATGTCTCTTCTCAAGGGGGTGGCTGGGACAAAAGGATGTTAAACATTCTTCCTTTTTGTTTTCTTATGATAAATTTCTCTCAAGTTATATCTAACCTGGGACTATACCAACCATCTTCCCAGATGAAAGTAAAGAGATCATATAAATTAATCCTGTTAACTAACTACAAAAAGGTGTTATTAAGCATGTTAACTATGACAAAATAAAAGAGGGTTTTTTTATGACCAGATATAAATCCAGCAATGTTTCTAAGTCACCTCTCTGAGACATTGCAGCAGTTTACTAATATTGATTTAAACTCTCTGGAGGGACAAGTCTCTTTCCTTGTTATGCCAACGTGTCCAGCTCCATCATTGGGAAGGGACATTATAACAAAAAATTGGAACTCGCATTATTCTTTACCCTGAGCAATCACCACTGTGCTTTTAGGGTGCCCTTTGTTTAGCTTTGGATTTTCCTAATAGTTCTAATTTGGATCCTATCTAAGCCCTTCCACTGCGTATAAACTTGGTTGGAGCGCTGAGATTAAAAAATAAAATTAAATAAAATAATAATAATAATAAGAAGAAGAATAGAAAAGTTGGTATAAGGTTAAGTTTTTAATAAAAAAAGGGTAAAGAACAGAAAAATAATTATGTAGGAAACAATCTTATATGGTACATTTTTGTTTTATAATAGTATGGCTGATATAAAAAAGGTATAAAGCAAAAATAAAAGGTTCAAACATGTCAAAAAATGGTATGAGTATGTCAAACATGGTAGGTGAACATTTGTAAAAAGAAGTGAAAGGAATTCTGTAATTCTCAAGGTTACAAAAAGGTGAGGATTTTTTTTGATTCCCTACTGTCATTGTTACAAAAAAACGAGGTTTTCTTTCTTTTCAAAATCTTTGGACTATCATTTTGGATAAATAAGTAACTTTTACAATAATTACTGTAAGCTTGTGTTATAACATTATGCTTCTAAAAATTTTATTGCTTAAACTCTTAAAGTTCTCAATCAGTCTCTCTAGGGTAAGATAAGAAACAAGTTCCAGAAACCACACATGCCTCACACCCTCCTCCTGAATTCCCTTCAGACCAGGTACAAAATCCAACATAGTATGAATGGCAAAATAACTGGGCTTCACCCTCTAGCATATCAATTGTAAAAGTATATCAGACCTATCATAAAAACAAAGAAAATTTTCTCTTGCTAATGTTTACTTGTTTTGAATTCTCAATTTAAGCTACTAACTACATATCTCTAATGTTTTCAATTTTTCTTTCTTCAGACTTTGTCAAAATGGCTATATTTCCTTGTTAATATACAACTACGTGGATGCTACTTTGCAAGGTGTTAGACGTCAATATATAATATTATACTGGCTCATGAAAATCTTCCCCTTTTACATAAAATTACTGCTCTAACTGATTGTGGTTCGATAGTTTCCCCTAAAAAAATTCAAACCAATCCTCCTTTCACTTATCTTGGTTGTGTGTTAAAGTCACCAGCATTTACAATTATGAAAAGACAACTTGGTGATATTAAATGATTTTCAAAAATTGCTTGGAGATATTAATTGGATTAGACCTTATTTACATATTACCCCAGCAAACTTAAAACCTTTATTCAATATCTTACAGGGGGATTATTCACCCAATTCTAAGAGAATTGTGGCATCGGAGGCCAAAGAAGTCTTGACCCTTGTGGAAAAGGCTATTGAGT
>CAUYQG010197695.1:0-29254 GCA_963574415.1 Tarsius wallacei | reverse complement strand
CAAAAAGACACCTGCACATGTATGTTCTGGCAGAGAGGGGCTGATAACATTTAAAAGTATTCCTTTTGGAGATCAATCAGCAAGCTCCGAAAACCTGCTACACAGGTTTTGCTTGAGAAAACCAAATAGCCAAAGATGGCTTTTCTGGAAATACAAGATAGTAACCAATTCACAACCTTAACTGAAATCCTTTCTTTGTGAAGTTACAGGTTTACAACACCTGCTTGTTAAACCGACCCCCTCCCTTACCTAAACTAAGGTATAAGACCCCTCACCTCCCTCCCTCGGTGCTCAGCCTGGGAGCATTAGCCCGCTGAGTCGCCCCAGCGCTAATAAAACTGCTACTTCCTAAAATAGCCTCGGTGTCATGGCCTGTCTGTCGTCCTGCAACAGTCTAACCCTTTCTGTAAGAGGAATTCTTCTTTGGAGACTCAATACAGGGAATGGGTCAAATTAGTACTTAGTCTCACAGGACACAGGAAGGGCTCTGGCCATTGAGCCCTTGGGACACTTCCTGGAAACCCTGGGACCTGGGAGGAGCCAGTAGAAAGCCACACGTGAGGTGCAAGACAGGAGAAGCCTGCAGCCAGGAGACCAGCCATGGCAGGTTGTGGCTTTCCTCCTTGTCTGCAGCAGAGCGAGTCTGGGTTACATAAATGCTTCTCTCACTGCAGTACAGCTGAGCCTCTCACTTGGACCTGGTTGAAGACCCACAACTTACGAATAGCTTTATATTGGTGAGTCATGCCTGGAGAAATCGTAGATAATGGTTGATCTGTGCCTTTCTTATAGGTGAACCGTACACATCTGTTGATACAATGGTGGGCAGAGACGTCAGCACATATTTGGGTGTGCTGTTGAGATGGGTGTGTGTGTGCACATGCATGTGACGTGTGTGCAGCAGCCTCCCGGCTATGTGACTGGGTGAATTGGGAGCCGGGCTAGCCTCTCCCTTGCCTTAGTCCCTCCTGCCTTCCCACCCTTGAGCAAAGACTGGAGACATGCTGTTCTCCCTCGTGCTCCAGTCTCCCTCAAAGCCGCTTCTCCTTATGCTCCTCCCAGATACCTTGTTTGTCCCTGTCTTCCTCCGTGGACTGTTCACAGCATGACTGTCTAACGAAATGTGCTGACGCTTGTGCACAAGCTGTACTCCTGATGGGCTGCAGGCTCTGGGAGCCCCGGGGCTTTCTCTCTCCTGTGCCTGTCGTGGCCCTGATGCCTGAGTGTCTGATTCTGAGCAGAACTTAGTGCAAACTTGTGGAATAAGCATCCGTGGAGGGGGAATCTGCCCCTTAGGGTGAGGGCTGTGAGCCCCAAACTGCCATGCCCCAGTGGGGTTTCTAGGAAGCCTGGAGACAGCAGGTCCTTCTTGACTTATGGGCCCTCCCAGAAGCCTGTCTGTTCTGTCCGACACCCTGACCTCAGTCTGGGCGCAGTTCTTGCAAGATTCTCTTGGAACCTCATGATCACTCCGCCAGGGCAGCTTCTGAAACATCCCCACTTTATAAGAGAGAAGTGGAGTTAGAGAAGGGGAGTGACTTGCTCTAGGCCACACAGCTGACTCAGAGCTTGGTCCCAGCTGACTTAAGTTTCATCTAGTCTGTCTAAAAAAAAGTATTTCTTTAAATGAGTAACTAAATCACAGCAAATTGTCTTTACTACGGAACTTATATATACCACAAATACCACAGAATGCAGAAAAACATGCTAGTTCCATTAATTGACCATCTGATAGACTTTTATAATGCCTTTCCTCCTTCATATTTAAGCTGCATACTGTTTTGGAAGACAGTCCTGTTATATCATGTTCTCTACAGAGAATAGAAAGATGACTCAGTCATTCTTCTAGCATGGTTGAACAGAACTTATTTTTTCAAACATTTTATTTGAAAATTTAAAAACAGTTATATAAAATAATTTTACAATGGACACCTGTACACCCGCCACTTAGATTCTGCTATTAACATTTTGCTCTACTTGCTTTATCAACCATCCACCCATCACCCATCCATCTATGCATCTGTCCATTCATCACTCATCCATCCACTCATCTGTATACCCATCATTTCATCGTTTTCCTTTTGGATGCATTCCAACGTCAATTGCAGTCGTTAGTGCATATTTCTTTTAACATACTTCAGGAAGCATGTGGAACTTGGCCATCACCCCATAGTGTCCCTTCATGCTCCTTCCTGGTATTCCCCACTCCACTCTCCCACAGGCATTCACTGTCTGTTTTTTCATCATAGGCATGATAGTTTTTTTCTTTTAATTTAAAATTGCACGATTGTAATGTTTGTTTTTGAAAGGTTAACAACTCATGTACATGATAAAAATTTATAAGGTATAAGCCTTTACAGAAAAAAATACATCTCTCTCCTCTGCCCCTTGCTTCCTAGTGCCTTCTCTCAAAGTTTGATTGACAGTGTCTTGTGTGTCTTTGTAGACGTGGTTAATGCACAGAGACCCACATATCCAATCCAAGAGCATAGGCTCATGTATCTTCTGACTTCTTTGTGAAGATAGCAGTGCTTGCCTGACATATTGTTTTGTGTCTTGCTTTTGTCACTTGACCTTATATCTTAGAGATCATCCCTTGTTAGAGGAGATCTATGCTATTCTTTTAGTAGAAGCCCAGTCTGACTCTGTGTTATATTTTATGTAACAATTTCATGACTTGTTTCCAGGCTTGCATTACCCTAAGTGGTGTTGCAGTAAATGTCTTTGTATGCTTGTCTTTATACTTATGTTGTTCATGCATCTTAATTTATTAGAAGGAAACTAGACATTCTTCTAATAATAAACTTAGTAATTTAGACAATCTTCCCCTGGTCCTTGTGTCCCCTCCTCTCCCTCCTCCAACTGTCCATTAATCTGTCTGTTCATTTGCACGTCTGCTTATCTGTCCATCCAATGGGAACATTGGTTGAGCACTCATATGTACCTGATACCATCCTGGACTCTGAGACTATTGTCCTTGAGAGCCTTATTATCTCTGGGGAAAAGCAAACACATCAAAAACGAAATCACAAAAGTCTGATTGTCTGTGTCTGTGGGAGGTTTCTGGGCTATCCCGAGGATGATATAAACACTCTTTAAAGGTCTTATATGGCAGTTTTAAAAAATTCCCAGCAAAGAGTCCTCACACAGATATAATGCCTCTAATTGTATATTTGTAAAACAAAGGAACAAATTAGCAGACACCCTGAAAGTAATTTAGGTGTGGGCGACTGCCCCCTGAAGGCATGGACAGCCCAGGCCCACCTTATGATCAGGGCATCAGACCTGAGCCTGTCTGTTGTCTGGTTTGACCAACCAAGCTGGAAGACAGAGCCCTCCAGTGTACCTTTTGTTCCTTATTGAAAGATGGGGTGAAAAAGCAAGAGTTTGTTCTCTTGGCGGGATGGAAAGTAATTGTCATTTTTGGCAGTAAAAAGGGAGAGCTCATTGCATAGAGGAAGGCTGTTTGAAAGCAGGGGTGAGTGAGAAAGTGACTCTGGGAAACATGAATCGTGGGTGCCATTTCATGATTGGGACAAAGACTTGCTAACCCTGTAGTATCTTCCTTTTTGCCTTTTCTTTGGAGTAGTGAATCTGAGAACCCAGTAGTTAGAAGAAAGATTCTCTTTCCTTGGTTCATTGTGTCTCCAAATGAACTTATCCTTGCCATGCATGAAGATTTTGAATTAGCTATAAACCAGTTTAAAAGTCGATTGGCATTTTAGTGTAGAAATATAGCTTATATTTTGATTCCTTCATTTAATCAGTCACTAATGTTGATTCAGTGCCTATAGTATGACAGGTGCCAGGCCAGGCTGCCATATGTCACGATGAAAAGGTGGGTACAGTGGACAGGTGGGAATGGTGAACAGCTAGCATGCTCCAAGTTCTCAGGAAGGGGCCCAGGCCACAGATAACCATTGTAGAGCAATTACATGCTGAGAAATGTGAACTGCAGAGTGACAGTGGAGAATCTGTTTAGTCCTGGTGATCAGGGAAGCTGCCTCCTAGGAATTCATATTTTGGCTGAGTCTTGAAGGATGAGAGGAACCAGTCCTACAAAGAGGCTGGGGAGGAGGGGAAGGGAACACTAATTTTTGCAGTGATATCTGCTTCCCAGGTTATCTGGGGATTTAATGTGAGCATGTAAATAAAGTCTTAGCACATGGTAGGTGCTCAACACCTGTTGGGTCCCCCCTCTTTCCTATGTTGATTCTTTCTAACAGGACAGTCAGAGGCTGGTTGTCATGAGGTAGGCAAGGAAGAAACCAAGGTTTGCTGAAGTCAGGTGACCTCTAACCATCCGTGGAAGCTCAGAATTAGAACTGAAAATGTCCAAGTTTCCATCTGTCCCTTAGAGCTTATGTACTTGGCTCAGAGTCTGGAGGCCGACTTGTGTACCCAGAGATGGAAAAAGGCCTGGGATTTCCTAGGGAGAAAGCCACCCACTGTGACTGGGCCAGATGTGTGCCTTGGCCTCCATGCCTGGTGCCCATCACAATTCATCCTGCAGCAGCAGCACCAACAAAACGGAAAAACCCCAGGCTTTAAGAAAGGCTTAGGGTTTTAGACCCAGTTGTATACCTGTATAGGTCTACTCTTGAGTGGTTGAATCCTTTCAGACTTTCTTTACCTGTCAGAGGTCTTTATACCAGCTAAGACTCTTGATTTATTTTATTTTATTTTAATATAAAAAGACAAGGTCTCGCGTTGTTGCCCACGGAGTGCAATGGCGTAAATATAGCTCACTGCAGCCTTGAACTTTTGGGCTCAAACGACCTTCTCACCTCAATCTCTCAAGAAGCTGGGACTACAGACATGTGCCACCATGCCTGACTGAATTTTTTATCTTTTTTAGAGATGAGATCTCACTATGTTGCCCAGGGCTGGTCTTGAACTCCTGGGCTCAAGCAATCTTCCCGCCTCGGCCTCCCAAAGTGCTTGGATTACATGTGTGAGCCACCATGCCCAGCTGGCTCTTGAAAATGAATTTGCATTTCTTCATTTTCTAAGCATCCCAGAGGCAAGATGCAAAGAGTGAGGACTTTGTAGTGGTCCTGATTCTGCCAGTGGCAGGAAGTAGCCTTTTTCCTCATGGATTTGGCAAATTGACAGATTTTCTTTTTCTTTCTCTGTCTTTTTTTTTTTTTTTTTTTAGTTGGAGTCTCACTCTGTCGCCCAGACTGGAGTGCAGCGGCCGCTCTCAGCCACTGCAGCCTTGACCTGCTGGGCTCCGGCGATCCTTCCGCCACAGCCTTCCGAGTAGCTGGAACTACAGGCGCGCGCTACCACGCCCGGCTAATTTTTTTGATTTATTGTAGAGATGAGGTCTCGCCAATTTGCCCAGGTGGATCGCGAACCTGCGGGCTCAGGAAATCCACTCACTTCAGCCTCCCAAAGATGTGGGATTACAGGCTGAGCCACTGAGCCCGGCTTCTCTGTCTTTTTTAAAAAATTTAAGTAAACATGTATTCATCCCATCGTGGATATTTGTCTTTTTTTTTTTTTTTTGGCAGAATCTCTAGAACCTTCCCAGGTGTGAGGACTTCCTGCCAATCAGAGTGCCAGAGTAGGCCAGTGTCAGAGTTCCATGCTGGCATTGGGGTCAGAGCTTGATGACCAGTGAGAGCTGCTGTTGTTGCGGGAAAAACAGAGAGATTGTGACACCGAGACTATTATAGGAAGTGGCATTTTATTACGCTGGCCATCCCAGCAGGCCCAAGGGTCTAATATGTCCAAGTCAAGTGCCCCAGAACCAGAGAACTGGGGTCTTATACCCTTGTTTCAGTGAGGGAGGGGTTTGTGTTGAGTGATTACATATTTCCTTTAGAATCTTACAAGGTTGTATTCAGCAAAATCAGATTTTTCAAATAATAAATGGTTTCTCAGGAAATGCCTGGTTGTAAACCGTCAACTCAGAAGAGGGGTTTGGATAAGTCTGTGAATTAGTTACTCTTTTTGCATTGCCATTGAATGGCCAGTCTTTGGGCCATTTGGCCTTTCTTAAACAAAAACCTGCCTAGCTCTGGGTGGTGGGTCTTTTGAAGTTGCAACTTGCCTGTCAAAAGGAAATACCTCTGCTAACCCCCCCCCTCCTGTCGCTGGGCTAGTGGGAGACATTCAGTCAGCCCAGGTGAGACCAACTGCTGCATGTGTCTCTGTGTTTATTCACTCAATCATACAAGAAATATATCTGAGCATATGCCGCATCCTGCCACACTGTCGTTGGCCTATCCCTGCTCCCCATCCCCACACGCAGCCCAGGAAATCCTGAGACAGGAAAGATTGTGGACACTTCTTTGCTGATGCAGCCCAGAAGCAGATCTTCATGGGTCTCATTTCTCTTTCCATCTCCTTGTGCGTGTAGCTTTAGGGGTGTCTGCTCTGGGACAATCCAGGAGTCCTGGCTGCTCTGTTTCTCTAGTAATGGGCTCTGCCTTTCCCTGCACCTGAATACGGCTACGTGATTGCCCAGACCTCAGGCAGATGGTGAGTGGCCTTCCCTGCAGGGTCAGAGAGACATGAACAAAGACAACCCTGCTGCTGATTGCTTATGTATGCCCCATGTTGAGGGTGAACCAAAGAGAGGCTGCATCCCAGAGATGTCCCCCAAGGTTCCCTGGCTTCAGGAGGCCACAGGAGATGTTTATGACCAGCATCAATAGAAAGTTGATTTTTCTTATGAAATAATCTCTGCTCTACACTTCTTTCATTGCCAGATTATCAAATAGAGTCTGCTTTCTAGAGGATTGCTGCAAAGTCCAGCTAATATCTAGCACCGGCCTGGGAAGACAGCATGAAAAGACAGAATTGTGAGATGTTTAATAAGCTCGGCCTTTAATGATCATCATGCAACTGTGCAGCACCTGGCCTTGTTATCAGGATACGTTCCACAGAGGTTAGAAAGTTCCCAGATCCTTTTTCCAGCCAGTCTCCCTGGTACCCATGTAGACACACCTCTTGGTTTGCTGATCCCAGTAATGCCACATAATTAGAAGGAAAACCTCTAAGTCAGAGGCTTTAACAACTCCCAGGTACTTATATCCACTGTTCAGAATGTTCCCTAAAAATCAGCATCTTTGAAGGGACACTTACCTGTCAAGAAAATACCTTGTTTCAAAATCAATTATTTTTGGAGAAGCTCTGGGTTTTTTATCATTGTTAAGTGATGTTTGTCCTTAAAAATCCCACCTTGTCTTTTACTTCAGTCCTTTTGGTCACTCTTCGCTTGTGCTTTGGGGGTGGACACAGCCAGAGGTTCCTGTGAATGAGGTTCCCTGGGCACAAACTCTGTTCATTTCCTCTTAGAAATGAGGCTGCATTTAAAGGAGGTGGCGATTGTGCATAGTGGTAGAGATGGTGTCTGGCAGCCTGTGAGTCCTTTCCCTGGCCTGTGTGCTTGATCCCCATGCAGGCCTAGTGGAGCCTCCCCAGCCTCAGTATGAGGGGGAAATTCACAGAAGACGAGCAGCTGAGAGCCACCCGATAGTCCTTCCTGAGAAGCTGCTAGAGTCCTGGTCACCTCCACTGGGCTCCATGTGTACACACTGGGGGTGGGGGGGTGGGGGGATGGGGGTGGGATGTCCTTGGGAAGATGACGTGGCTTCATAGCCCTTCCTTTGCCCTTTTCCATCCATGATGCATAAAAGTGAAGGCACAGCCTCTGCCATCCGACTTTCTGCCTTCTAGCATGGGGTTAGATGAGGTGGAAAGAGTATTTTATTACCTAATAATATGATGCACACTGAAATCAATACATAATGCATATCCACTTATTGATGTGCAGCTAATATGTCTTCACTGGAGAAAGTAGAGAAAAGTTCAAAATATATAATGTCAGTTTCATCTGACTTCCTTCTCAGAGGTCTTCCGCTGTCACTTCCTGGGTGTGTTTCATTCTAATCTTACTGAGACACAGATGTTGTAAGTCCCAGTTAGGAGTCACACTGGGTATTTGTAGCTCCTAACTGCTTCTTATTAGACAGAAACCAGAGCTTTTTTCTGTGCCATTAAAGATTTATCACAGGCACTCTTTTGGAGGGATTATACATTTTTATTTAAATTCTTAATTGGTAGTATATTAATTTATTTTAAAACTGCAATGATATAAAAGGATGTAGCATGAATAGCCTCACTTCCTGTGCTGTCCAGTGGCCCAGGCTCCCGCCCCCAGCAGCCACTGTGTGCCCCTTTTATTGATGACTTGGATTTCACTTCTAGATCTTCTTGATGCAAAGACAAACACATACAGCTGGATATCCTGGATGCTGCATTTTTGCACCCAAGGGAGTATATTAGACCTTCTGCCTGTACTCTGCTTCTGGTTTCACCTATTGATCTATCTTGGAGATCTTTTCATAACAGGACGTAGAAAGCTATCTCATTATTCCAAAGCACATTTAAATTATTTAAAGCAATTCAAAAACTGCATGTTTTATCTTATAGAAAGATAGCAAATAAAAAATATGCCTCTTTCCCCTCAACCCCATTCCTACTCTTTTATTAATTATAAACACTGTCGCTATTTATTAGATATTTTTCCAGAATTATTTCCAGGCTTGTACCCTCATAAATGTGCATATACACACACATGCACACATTAGAACCTATTTTAAAGATATTTTTAACCTGGTCATCTCATATGGACATGCATTAATTTCTTGAAACAGTCTTCTATAGTTAGACCTTTAGATTGTTTGCAGTTCTTTTTACTTCTCTAAGCTATGGAAAGAGGAATGATCATTCTTGATGTAAATCTTGGTTGGTGTCTCCAGTTGCTTGCTCTAGATTGATTCTGGCCGCAGATCCTTGGGTCAAGGATGTGGATATTTTTCGGGATCTTGGTGCACTACAGCCTCTTGGCTTCTTCATGTATTCTACCATCTCTCAGCACAGTGAGTTCATGGACCCATGAGGCTTTAGGTCTTAGGCAAGTAAAGTTCTTTCAAGTGGCAAGGCAGGTTTCTCCTTACTGGGTCTGAAGGGATCTCACCATAGCTCCTTCTTAGGAATGTTTGCTATCTGGATCTGATTTAATTGCTTAGCTCCAGACATTTCTAAAGGGCTCAGTGTGGGTCATTCTCCCTCTGAGCTGCCATGCATGGAGTGAGAGGCACCCCTTGGGCTGGAAGGGCAGATTCTATGTCAAGTGTCAAGAGTAACAGAACATACTGCTTTTACTTCTCAATAATTGTCATATTATCATAGTACACACTCAGTTATTGAGCTCTTTCTACATGCCAGGCACTGTTCTGCATACTCTACAGATATGAACTCCTTTTATCTTCAGAACAACCCTGTGAGTATTACTACTATTAGACCAATTTTACAGATGCAGGCAGTGTGACACAGGTAAGTGATTTGCTCATGGCCATGCAATCAGGAAGAGGTGGAGCTAGGATTTGCTCCTGAGCTGTGTGGACCCGGAACCCAGGCTCTGTACCCGCTGCATTCCCCTGCCCCCAAAGCCAGAAACCACTGTTTCTTTAGAGTGCCTTCTAGTGTCTTCTAACCCTCTGTACAGGCAGAATTTCTTCAAGTCTTACCTTTCTTTTTCACCTTTTAGCTGGCCTTTTCTGCTTGCTGAGGGTTTGTAACAGAAAAGCCTTTGAAGTTGAACAGATCAGTTTCCTAGATGTGTGACCTTGGATGAGTTACACAGCCTCCCAGAATGTCAGTTTCCTCCTCTCTTAAGTGGGCGGAATAATACCTACCCTTGGGTTCATTGTGGAGATTCATGAAAACTGTGGATCGTGTGAAAGTTCTGATGGGTAACAGGTGTGAAATCTATGTGCTCTCTATCCGCCTACTGCTCTGCGCTCTTCCCTGTTCTACTTGGTTCCTTGTAGTCTTGATCCACATTTTGAACATTCTAGCCAATTCATTTTTTAGCAGACCAAAAAAAGAAGCCCGTTTCCTGGATATGAGAAAAATATCAACATTTACTGAGCATCTACCATTGCTGGGTATTTTGCTATCTGCTTTCCATAATCATTGCAAATCCTTGCGACAGCCCTGAAAATCCATTTCCCTATCTGAGGGGGAGCCAAGGGTGGGGCCTTTCCAGGGGTTGCATGCCCATTGAATGCCTGCTGGCCTTCACACTAAGCTCCACGGTGTGTAGACAGTACCCCTTCACAGTACTGGTAGGGGCGGGGACCATAATGCCACGCAGTTTAGATTTTCTCGCATCCTCTTCTCATGTGCCCTCTGAGGGAGAAGCCACATTCCACTGCCTAGAATTGCTCATATGGTATGGGGGAATGGAGCCATTGTGAGGGGAGATGTTGGCCTTTTGTGTTTACTTCTTTTGTGTTTGCGTCTGTGTGTGTTTTGTTCATCATGATGACAATGGATATATTTTCCGTCGCACATCTGATATCTTGCAGCTCAGTTCCTAATTAGGCCTTTATAGCTGCAAAATGACATGCTTTTACATGCCTGTGATTATCTCAATAGGATTAACAGTGCTTTTTCCGTAAAGATAATTGAGATCTCTCATGGTGGCATATTTTTATTACTGCAGCATCATCCCCAACCATCCCTCCACAGAATCTCTTATTGTTTTCCAGTAACTGCTTTTCTACCTCATTCTTAACAGGGAATGCTCAGGGATTATGGAGAGGCAGAATTCTTCCATGATCATGCAAACCATAGTAACCATTATGCGTTTTCTCTCCCCCTCTTTCCCCCCTCTCCCAATGGTAGGTGCCTGGAGATTTGAGTCAAACATCTGAAGACCAGAGTTTGTCGGATTTTGAAATGTAAGTCCATGGCGTCTGCTCAGTAGGGGACCTTTAGAAATAGTACTCTGTTGTTGGCTTGTGTCCCAGAAAAGCACAGGAGGAAACAGAAACCATTGTTTAAACCTGCACAAGGTCGATCTGGTTATTGTAGAGGCGGGAGTCGTTCCCCTGTGACCTGAGTCTGGCCTTTAGACATGCTTTATCTTTTTTATCTCCCCTTTCCCTTGGGTATTTAAAGACATTTTGGGGCTAGGGTTAGGGTTAAAAGTTGGAAGATATCACATGAAGGTTTACATTTATTTTTTTTTCTTTAAGAATTAGACTCTCATCCCTGTGGGACCATGGCCAACTGGAGCTGAGCAGCAGTCGTTCCTTTTACACAGGGCCTGTGCTCTTCAGTTTACCACAGTCCCCACTTTTCCCTGTTGCCTGCCTCTGGCTCACTTCACTTATCTCCTTATCTGTGTGACCCCTGGGTTATTGGAAACAGTAGCTAGTGCATTGTCTGATCTTCTACTGGATTAGATTCTATTTGTTACCTCTGATGATAACCCCTAAGGAAGTTAGTTGGTCCTCAGACTATTTTTGTTCAGCTTGCCTTGGTTTTTAGATAGCTAATCCGCTTAGACTGATAAAGAAAGGCCAGGTGATCCTCCCCCCTCTCTTCTCCAACAATGCTGAGTAGAAGGATGTCTGGCCTTCCTGTAAGAGAGTTCATCTAGGAAAAACTGCTTCTAAGAGAGAGAAGGCAGGGTAGAGCCTGGGAAAGAGCATTTTTTCAGAGCCAGGCCGACCTGGCGTTGAAGTCTCAGGTGCCGGTCCAGCCACTTTACTTCACTGTGCGTCAGTTTCTTCATTCATAAGGTGAAGGTCCCAAAGTCAACCTTGCAGGGCCTGTGGGGGCAAAGTGAGGTGGTAAGAGACAGGAGGGCATTAGGGGGCCGCTGAATGCTGGGGGCAGCTACCATGGAGGGGAAGGTGGCTGTCAGGGTGGTAGGGTGAGGAACTAGAGGTTAGGGATGAGAATCAGAGGTGATTTGGCCTCCCATAGGCATGCGGGCAGAGGGAATACAGCATGAAGAAGCCCCTAGAATGGCAGCCTAGTGGAGAGCAACAGTTGGGAGAAACTGGGAAGAGAGGTGAGAACTGCAGAGGGGAGCCCCAGAGACCAGTCAGTGGCCAGGCGGGAGGGACTTGTATATTAAACTGAGGATTTACCAAGCTCCTGCTGCAGACAGGTGTCCTGCCAGGTTCTGATGGAGGGACAAATTAGCTGCAGTCCCAGCCCTCGATTGACCTTTCTGCTTGGTCCAGGCCATAGCTTCTCTTCCCCCAAGATGTGGAGCCTTCTTGTGTTCATCTGCTCATCCATTCTAAAGCCAGAGGGGAGCAGTGACACCATTCCCCTTTCTCAACATGGAGACCAGAACCCTTCATGAAGCCTACAGAGAAGGCCTTCCTGCCCCCTGGCTTCACCCTCACCCCGTCCCTCTTCTCTCCCTGCACGCCAGCGCCCTGGCTGATTCCACTCCTCCCAAAGTGCTTGATCTTCCCCCTTCAGGGTTATTATTTTATTTATTTACCCCACACATATGCAACGTTTCCTCTGTGCTAGGCACTTTTCTAACTCACATAGTCCCCACAACAACCCTCTGAGTTTTAAACCCAGGCAGGCCTGATCTAGATTCTGCATTCCTCACAAATGTTAATTTCCCTGCCTGAAGCACCTTTCCCATCCTCAAACTCCCTTCCTCACCTTGGCTAACTCTCAGTATTCTTCAAAGTCTAGTTCAAATATTGCTTCTTCAAAGAAACCTTCTCTGATGTCGCAGACCAAAGCAGGCCTGTCTGGCAGTCACTATCCTTAGATCCAGTGTTTGTTGGTGGCACTTAATAATGGTGATTAAATAATTGCTATGTAACAACAATAAGCATACATGCACCTAAGAACAGAGCCCCAAAACATATGATATAAAAATGCACAGAAAGGAAAAGAGAAATGAACAGTTCTGCAGTAACAGTGGGAGACTTCAGTACCCCACTTTCAATAATGGGTAGAGTAACTAGACAGAAGCTCAACAAGGAGGTAGAAGACTTGAATAACACAATAAACCAGTTAGATGTAAAAGATGTATTTAGAACACTCCACCACGTAACAGCAGAGTACACACTCTCCTCAAGTGCACATAAAACACTTTCCAAGGTAGACCGTATATTAGGCCACAAAATAAGTCTCCATACATTTTAAAAAAAGGAAATTATACGAAGAATCGTCTTTGACCTCAATAGAGTAATTTTTATGGAGATTTAGCTCTCTCCCTTGTTAAACTACATGCTCCACGAAGAAAAGGAGCTATGTTTGCTTGCTTTATTGCTCTATCTTCAGGACCTAGAATAGTGTCTGCCACACAGTTGGTTCTCAGTAAATACTTGCTTAATGAATGAATGAATGAATGAGTGAACAAACAAACGAATGGATAAATGAACTAACACCCAGGCGGGAGATGGCGATGTAAGCAGGCAATTCTAACACAGTGTGGTAAATGCACTGAAAGGGAGAAACATCTAACCCAGGCTGGTGTAGCCTCCCTGTAGGCGGGGAGGTTGTCTGGTCCTCACCAATCCAGGAGAGTTTATAAAAACCAGAGTGTGGGTTATACTTCCACCTCCCCCCCACAGAGAAATGAAAAGAGAATGCTCTAGGCACTAGTACAACTTCAGGGACCTTTACAGGAAGAATGTTATTATATACAAGCCAGTCTTGGTGACTCAGAATTGCAATTTGTACTTTGAGCCCTGGGGAAGTGATCCATAGGGCTCATTTTGCCCCTTGAAGGAGGTCAGCACCACAGCTCAGAGCTTAGGAGAAATGCTGCTCCAGGAGAGAACCATTACCTGAAGGGTTATTTTCTTTGTGAAAATAAAATGCTCTTTACTGTAGAGGTTGTGAGAACACTGTGGAATCTTCCATCATCAGCTTCTCAATTCGTGTTCCAAGCACAGGAGGCTGGCGAATTTTTACGAGCTGCTCTTTAGAGAGAAGGAGAGCTAAGGAAAAAGCATTAAGTCCTAAATAAAGGCAAGGGTTGGAGACTTCCAGTCCTTCTAGAATTGCACCATATCGTTTTGATAGTTATGATTGATCTTGAAGTTTCAGCGACAGTCAACTTATTATCTCTGAGTGATTTGGATCCAGCCAGGTGGAAATGTGATGATGTATGTGTATACCCAGTGACTTACAAGTTAAGTTCAAAGTCATCACATCAGGCAGAACAGTCCCATGACCAAAATACCTCTTAAAAAATGCCTTAAATAACTCATATGAGGATTAAATGAGTTAATGTAGGTAAAAGCATAGAGCCGTGCTCTATGATCTGTTGGTACATGATTTTGTATTTGAATTTAAGTCTTGTGTTATTAGACCCATGTGCCACAATATCTTGGGAAAGTTGAAGAAGCAGGATTTGTGCCTGCCATCCTGGTTTTCTGACTTGTCATTTTCTGTTCTCCTACCTTCCTCACACTCCAAACAGCGGTCACTCTTATAGCCATGGGTGTTGGTTTGGTCTCCTGAGCTCTTTTGTGGAGTCTGATCTTAAATTGGGGATCAGAGTCTAAAGCCAGCACAGTGAGGAGGCCCTGTGCCTCCCCTGGGTGTTCTAGGTACTCCAGGCATTGTTGCGCTTGGCCTCCCGTGATAGCTTCTTTGGGGCTTCCCATTACATACCCTCTTTTTCAGATACATTATAGGCCAGGGTCACTCAGTTAGCAAGAACTGGAAGGCAGCTCTTTCTCTCATTCTAGAATACAAATTGGGTGGTGTGGGGGGCAGGGGGGTGGTGAGTGAAAAGACTAAAACTTGTCCTTTAGCTTACCGTCAAGTGTGATGTGTGTTGTCATGAATTGCTTTTGCATAGTGCCTCTTGGAGGAGACGTTTGTTTCCTTTTCTGTTTTTTGAGTTTTGTTTTGGTTTTTTTTGGTAAGTTAAAATGACCAGTTTTGATTTCTTTCTTTTGGTCAGTTCAAACCGGGCACTGATCAACGTCTGGATCCCCTCAGTGTTTCTCCGGGGCAGAGCAGCAAATGCCTTCCACGTGTATCAGGTGAGTGCCTGGTTTTCAGGTGGGCATCACAGCTGGGGTAGAGTGATATCTGTTTGTCATGCTGTGGTGTTTTGCATCTTGCTGGTGGGGCACTGTGGTTAGGAAGCCATGGTCCTCCTAAGGCCAGTGTTTTAACTGCCAGCCGCCCTAAGGAAGAGGCCTGTGGCCTTCAGTCAGACAGGAGGATCAGGGTGGAGCCTCCTCGTGTGGCCAGATGTCTTAGTGTGGCCACCTCAGAACCTCTGTGTGGGTGGCCTGAGCAGAATGGGTATTTGTTGGCTTGTGTTGCAACTGAGAATCCAGGGACAGGTAGGGCCTCAGGCATGGCTAGACCTGCAGCCAGGAGTCCGCTGCCATCTCCTGTTTCCGCTGCTAGGTGGCCTTCTTGGGCCGGCTCTCTGTGAGTTGACAGGATGGCTGTAATCAGGGTCAAGTTCTCAGCCCATTGGGATGGATTCAGTGAAGTCTGGGGCATGTCTCCCTGATCTTGGGTTTCAAGCCCATCCCTGAAATTCGGGGTAGAGCGATGGACTCTGTGGCCCAATTCAGCTCTCTGACCACCACTGGCTATGGGGTTGGCGTTAACCTCGCCTGACCACATGTCTGAGAGAGGGGAGAGGAAGTTCCCCAAATGGGAATCGGGCATCTCTTCCCAAAAGAAGGGCAACAGATACTTGACAAGCAAAACCTGCGCATGTCTCCCGAGCTTTCTTTATGCAGTGATGGCCACCCGCAGGTGGGCACTGAATGTCTAGGACTGTGAGACCTTTGCAGACAAAGGTCTTTGGGGATGATTTTGCCCAACCAGTGAGACCTCAATTTTTCATCTTCTGCCTCCTTCAGCCCTGCCTACTTACCTGCTTATCCTTCTTCTCTTTCTTACCATGGAGCTTTATTTTCAGGCTTTTGTGTTCACTTACTCTGGGACTGCTTCAATCTCAATGCGGACCCCTGACAGCTTCCTGCTTCTTCTGTCCTCTCGTGTCTCAATAATTGCCATTAGGTGGGGTTTTTTGTTGTTGTTGTTTTTGAGTTGGAGTCTCACTCTGTCACCCAGGCTAGAGTTCAGTAGCACTCTCATAGCTGCCCCAGCATCAACCTGCTGGGCTCAGGCAATCCCTCTGTCTCAGCTTTCCAAGTAGCTGGAACTACAGGCATGTGCTACCATGCCCAGCTAGTTTTTTATTTATAGTAGAGACGGGGTCTCGCCAAGTTGCCAGGGCTGGTCTCAAACCCGGGGCAGGCTCAGACAATCTACTTGCCTTGGCCTCCCAAAGTGCTGGGATTACAGGCTGAGCCACCAAGCCCAGCTAGGGTTTGTTTTTATTCTCCATGAGCTCCGCGACAAGCCTTGGGTTTTGTTGCCATTTTTCTTAGTGGGGAATCAATTCATTAAGAAGCCTTCTTGCTATTAAGATATTTTCTCCAAAGAGCAGGGTGGAGAAAAAGGACACTGAACTTAAAAATAGGAGCCCTGGTTTAAATCCTGTGACCTTAGGTAATTCTTAGTTTCTTCATCTGTCAAATGGAAACAGTAATACTCATCTTGTAGAAATCTTGTGAGATTGGAAAAATATGGCACATAGTGGCCGCTCTGTTTTCATCTCTTGCCTTCCCAAGGGATTACCATGGTAGGCTTTGGGTATAAGCGTGACATGTACATCTTACTTAAATCTTAGGGACAGATGAGCTCGTTTGGCACAAGAAGGTCATTTCATTTCCACGTTGATCTGGGCAGCAGTAGCAGGAGAATAAGCTTTACAGTGCTCCCAGCTCTGGTTTAAAGAGATAATTAGATATGATGAATTTTCAAATATCCTCTTCTCTTTCTTTCTCTTTTTATCCCAAACCAAACATGCACGCGTGTGCTCACGTGCACACACACACACACATACACACACACACACACCCTCTTACTTGAGTGTCCTTCAGGTTCTGCTTTCCGGTCATCAGAAAGCTGGGAGATGCTGCCTGGAGGATGAAAAAGTGAAGCAGACAGCTTTATTTTCGAGCAAAATTAAAATGTTATGTCACTTGAGAGGTTTCCTTGACCTTTCAATTTTGACTTTTCTCCCCCCTCACCCCATGAATCGACTTGGCAATTTTTAGCTTGTGAAAGTCAGCTGTGAAATGAGATGGACCCAGCAAATATACCGTTGCCTGGGAGATTGTTTCCACACTGGTCACAGTGGCGTTGAAGCCTCTGTCTCCCAGTCTCATGGCTGAGAGCTCTCCTGGCTGTGGCCCGGATTTCAGCCAGTAACCTCAACCCAGATCTGGGCCCTTGGAAGTCTCTTCTGATGCCTGAGGGTACGGAGTGGCACCTCCTATGTCAGTGACCACCCTCAGCTTAGTTAACGAGGCCTCTGATTGGTGCCTCCAGAGAACAATCTGAGCATGTGTTTGGAAGCATTTTAGAAAGCCTCTGTGAACGTGTGTTTTACACAAAGGATGTTGGAGAGAAGGTGACTCACTTAAAATACTGGTACCATTCATTGGACAGCATTTTTAAAGGATTTTAAAAAATGCATGCTATTTAATTCTACAAAAGATTTGAGGTAATTTCTAGAGAGACATATAGAAAATAATAATAAAAAGAGAAATACAAAATAAAATATCAGGGTCAGAGAGAATGTAAACTAATAAAGTTTAAGAAGAAAAAGTAGACACCATATATATCTTGGCTTACACAGGTCTTACACAATTGCTCTCAGTGATTTGTGAATTTCCTGTGGGCTTCCTGACAGCCAATGTGAAAATAGAAATGTAGTTATTTGGGTAATTCTGTTGCTAATGACTAGAAAATATGTTAATTCCTCAAAGGAGCCCTAAAAGAAGTGTGCACACACAATTTGTGATTAAACAATAACAAAGGATATAGTTGACAATTCCCAACTGTGTGCCCTGACAAATCACTGTCTGGTTTTGTTAAAGATCCTGCTGGAAGGAAGCCAAGGGCATAACCCCAAAGTGAACATAAGTTCATTTGGAGAGCCAAGACATGTAGCTTTCTCAGTAGAGCTGTGCTGTCCAATGCCACAGACTCTAGCTGTGTCTAGCTCTTTAGTTTTAAATTAATTAAAATGAGATGAGGGAAAGACTTGGCATCATAGTCACACCAGCCATATTTCAAATGCTGAATGACCACATGTAGCTGGTGGCTTGCATGCGCTACATAACACGTGTAGAACATTTTCCCATCGCAGAAAGTTCTGCTGGGCACTGGTTCCAGCACAGTGTCTCCGAGAGCACAGGACAGCAAGGTGGCGGTGTGTGTGCCGAGTCAGGTTTAGAGGACAGAGCCTGGATTTTAAATGTCAGGGAGAAGGCCCCTCCTGTTTCAGCTCTTACATCTTCTGACCTCCGCGGATAGGGAAGTTTTGCATGTTCCTTTTGTGCCTTTCACCCCCTCTAATATGTCTTCTTAGGAAAAAACAGGATGCCTGGGATCAATGCCCTTGGCAGGCAGCAAGCTTGAGTTTAATTAGATTGTTTTGTTTTCTTTGTATTTATTTTTACCTTTGCCTCCTAGCTATGGCACAGAATTCTGTTTTGCCATTTACCGTGGTGATGTACAGTTCCCTTTTAGAATACGTTTAAAGTAAAAAGGAAGTGAGTCAGCTTAAAGAAAGATACTAAATAAACAATGGTGACAGCAGTACAAAGGTGAGCATGGTGCTGTGTGAATGAATAGTATTTGGAGAATGCTGATGTAAAGGAACAGATAGACTATGATGAAAGATAAGCAGTAATAATAAGCAGTGTCCACTTCTCACTGGTTTGTATGTGTTATGTGAAATCTCCTTCAATCCTCGTAGCAACCCTTGAGGTAAGAAACTCTTATTATCCCCATTTTATAGACAAGGAAACAAAGACCTAGAGAAGCATCTTGTTCAGTAACTTTTTTTTTGGCCCTTAAAGCAATTTCTGACAAGATGCCAGTCTGCAGAAATTCTGTTACTGAAGGAGGTAGAATCAAGCTCTTTAAAAACCCCGGAGTCAGCTGGGACACATGCCCTCATTGTAAAGGGAAGGGCCCAGCCCAGCTAAGATCTTGCTTGCATGGATAGCCACCTGCATCCCTGAGATCGTGGACTGAGGGCATGCCTACTGCCTAGCCAAGAATTTTCCATAGGACTGCACTGGGCCCACAGCAGTTCACAAACACGGTATCTGTCAAGCCCTCCAGATCTGAGAGCCAGGCTGAGATGGTTTTGCCTTGGAAAGTTGTCCAAGCAGGTGCTGGTTCACAGTGGCCACTCTGGCCACAGAAGGATTTTAGGGATGCTCCCTCAGAACATCTTATTTGAGCAGTGTCAGGGTCCAGAAAGCCTGCCAGGGGGGATCACTTGGCAAATGCACTCCTAAATACCAAAGAAGCCGGGCTTGGTGGCTCAGCCTGTAATCCCGTGCCTTGGGAGGCTGAGGTGAGTGGATTGCCTGAGCCCGCGAGTTCGAGACGTGCCTGGGCAACTTGGCGAGACTTCATCTCTACAATAAATCAAAAAATTAGCCGGGCGTGGTAGCACACGCCTGTAGTTCCAGCTACTTGGAAGCCTGAGGCGGAAGGATCGCCGGAGCCCAGCAGGTCGAGGCTGCGGTGGCCCGGAGTGGCCACTCCAGTCTGGGCAGCAGAGTAAGACTCCAACTCAAAAAAAAAAAACAGCAAAAAAAACCAAAACTAAATACCAAAGAAACAAAGATGGTTCACCTGCTGCATGCAGTTCCTGGGCCCCCACCACTTGTGTGGTGGAAGAGGTCTGGATTATATTGGGCACAAAAGATCCTAGCAAGGAGTGCTGTGCATTGACGAGATTGAAGGCAGGTTATTAAAAAAGGTTTGTACTCTGTCCCGAGAGGCGACTGAGGCGGGTTTTGCCTGCAAAAGAAATGGTATTTGACCACTTTTCAGAACAAAAGTAGTGCTCTCTAGAGATTTCCTGATTTGATGTTTCTCATCCCTGAGTATTTCTCACACTTTTGACTGCTGGAAGGCACTAGTCAGAGATAGAATGATTAAGCAGCATCAGATAAAATGGAAAACAAAGTTAAACTCAATCTGTTACGTTGTCTTCTTAAATTTTTCTCTCTCTCTTTCTCTTAACACACGATTGTTTTTGGTTTGATTTCTGTCGCTCCCATATGACGTAGTTAGGGTTGTTGTTAATTGATTTCTAGTTTATTTCATTGCAAATATTTTATTTCCCAGATAACCTGACTTCCAAACAAGTTTGAGATTTGCTGTCTTACTATCCCACTGAAGTGTTTCTAAAAGTATGTTTGGGCCGGGTGCAATGGCTCAAGCCTGTAATCCCAGTACTTTGGGAGGCTGAGGCGAGAGGATGGCCTGAGCCTGCGAGTTCAAGACCAGCCTGGGAAACATGGTGAGACCTCGTCTGTACAATGAATCAAAAAGTTAGCTGGGTGTAGTGTAGTTCCTGTAGTTCCGGCTACTTGGAAGGCTGGGATGGAAGGATCGCCGGAGTCCAGCAGGTTGATGCTGGGGTGGCCGTGAGTGTGCTTCTGCACTCCAGCCTGGGCAAAGGAGTGAGACTCCAACTCAAAAAAAAAAAAGTGTGTTTGTTCAACCTTAAAACAACTCACCTACTTTTTTCTTCAGCAACTTAGAGCCCCTAAATTGGCATGAAATAACGCATCAGTATCCTTATATACTGAGCTCTTAGATCTTTGCGTTTGAAAAGTACCTTTAGTATAAGCATGGTCAGAGTCAGTTTTTTATGTGGGATTAATTTCAGCCTTTGCATTTTGCCACCAGAAACACTGACTATTGTACAATATTCATTTGCACAGGAGAACTAATTAGGTCTCCTTTGTAAAGAGGGTTGCTTTGTTTGAGCAAAGCTTTTTTCTTCTAGAATAAGTCCTCTTTCCTAGGGGCCACTGGGTGTTGTCTTGACTTAGAGGAATGGTGGTACCCTAGGCAGACTTGCTCAATATTTGAGCTCCCCCCATTCCCTGCCCTGCAAAATGAACTCACATAGCCTGGGCAGTTATTTTAAAGGTTTAGTCCCTCTAAGCATATTGATGTATGTGATGCAAGGAAAATCTATGATTTTTTTTCTATTAATAATAGACCACAAAGTCTTGGCAGGCTGCATGGAGCTTCAGATGGCTTGGAGGATGCTGATGTTGGGACTTGGGACTTTGGGCTTCTCAGCTCTTCCTTTTCATCTCCCTCCTGATTTGGCTAACCCTTTGGGCCCTCGAGTCTGCTCATACCCACAGCTCTGCATTCATGCTTGCCTAGTGTGTCGCGACACAGAGAGGGAGGAATTCATTAAGTAGAGCAAGACGCAGTGGTTGAGTCAAGCACAGAAGTGGGAACTGCAGCCACGACCATGGGGGCTTTAAGAAGGGACCAAGCAGGGACCATTCCAGATTTTGGGGGGAAGGACCAGTCCAAAAGCTGCAGCACTTGGGCTCTTCTCTTATTCATGCCTGGTCCTTCCTGCTACACCTGCTCCATGAGCGGTGGGTAGAAGAACCAACTGTTTGACTTCAGAGTTCCATTCCAGCCAGCATGGGCTCCTGTGCTACATGCCAAGCGAAACAACAGAGCATTTGCCTTTGTTCTTGCTGTCTCCTTCCCCGAGTACTTTCCACCCGCCAAAGCCAGCCACCTCAGCACATCTGAGGATCATAGCGCATTAACCCCCAGCTGTTCTTGGAATGCTCAAGGCTCCTGGGAAAGCCAGATGCAGGTGGAAACAAAAAGCAAAAGATGGAACAGAATCGTTTCTTCCCTCCTCTTGTACATTCCTGCCACTGCTGTTCTTTGTTACTGAGTTTGTTGCTTTAAGCAGGAAGAGTTTTTTAATTTTCTCTCACAGTGTAATTCCTTTATTCTTCCCAGAGCGGTTTATTGAGGGTCTGCTATATGCCGGGCAGGTGCTAAACCTGCAGAGCCAGTGGGAGCCAAACTTGACATTGAGCTGACCCTCACCGACCTCAGTCTAGTGGAGAGGCAAATGCTGTGGAGGAAAGGGAACATCGCTCTGCATAGAGCAGCACAGGCAGGAGGGAAGGAACACCATTCTCCGTGCAGCATGGATGTGACAACGTGTGATAACATATAGAGTGCTTGGCACAGGTCTCCTGTGTGAATATTGCTTTATGATCTAATAGCCGCTTGACATGTGAGAAGCAATTAAACCTGGAAGTAAACAAGAAAAGAATTTTCCGCTGTTTAATTGAATGTCTCTGGGCATGCTCGTGTGTCCACAAAACTTTAGGTCACACCTGTTTCGCCAAGGGCTCTGCGTCAGCTGCCACCAGGGGTGCAGGAAGCAAGATCCCTGTGTCCTAAGGTAGCCAGCATCTGGTGAGGATCAGGACCTCTGTGCAGGAACTGACGTGTACGGGAGGCATCTGTGAACTGCAGGAGGCTCTGCCCAGAGGTGGGAGGGCTGGCCCCAGCCTCTGCCACACACAGGCTTTTTAATGCACATCGCCACTTAATCCCTTCAGCGCCCTATGATGTGGGCAGTGTTATCACCATTCCCGTTTTATAGATGATGCAGCTGTGACTCCAAGGGCTAAATAACCCCCTCTGGGTCACGCACAGGACCCTGCCTCACCCCCTCTCTCTGTCCCATGTGGCTCCCCACCCACCACATTGGTCTGCGCCTTTAGTATGTACTTCAGTGAAATGAACCTGTTCCCATAACATGTTCCTTCCAGGGAATTCCGCCCACTCTTTCACTGGCCCATCACTCATTGTCAAAGCCGCCTTGGGCAGCTGATATTGGTGACAAGGTAATATTCTCATGGGGGAGGGAGCTGCAAAGACCAGAGTATGGAATTGATGGGTCCTTGGGAATGTGAGAGCTCCATTGAGGCAGAGACCTTTCCAGGCTTCAGTGTAGAGAACTTACCATTGTGTGTGTGTGTGTGTGTGTGTGTGTGTGTGTATGTGTGTTTCTGTGTGTCGATGAGTATATTCAGTACTATAATTTTTTATTTGGAAAGCTAAAAAGCAGGCATGGGCTTTGCGAGCAGTTTACAGGTAGAGGTGGACACATGCTCTTGGCAGATGAGCTCTCTGGGTTTAGCTCCCCTTTTAGAATTACTTTTTATGTGAGGAAGCCAGAAGTGAGTTGGTGAGATCATACCACCAGCAAAGAGTGAAGATGTCTGTGCTGCCTTCTGGTTGCTGATACTTCTGCTGCGTCTCGGGGCTGCCTGACCCTCTCTTCCCTTTTTCACTCCCTCATGGCCAGAAGTGCCCTGAGTTCAGCTTTGAGGGCGGCCCTCCTGTTTCCCAGGCAGAAGACTTGGAGGGTCAGAGTGTGGTCTGACACATTTGCTGATCACAGAGATTGGCAGCTTTTGTTTGGTTTCATTTTCTCTGTTCTGTGGAGACAGTTTGGGTTGGAAAGGGAGGGTGGGCCTGGGCAGGATGCATGTGTGAGTGACACAGCTAAGTTCAACGGAGAAGGGGACCATTAAATAGTAATTACAAGAATGGGGGCCGTCTCGGACTGGGAGACACAAAAACAGTGAAGTATGTAGCCAAGCCACTCTGGCTGACAATGTGGTCTTTTCCCCTAAGTGCAGGCAAAATATGCAATGGTAATAACTGTCCTCCTCAGAAGTGAAAGTGCTGGGTGGGTGAACAACAGGAAGTGAGGTGTGGGGGGGACGGTGGGAGTAGATAACAGGGCCCTGCCTTGGTCGACAGTGATGGGGTACAGCGATCTTTGAGAGGAGACCTGAGGGTGCGGAGGGTCAGCCAGGTGAGGTGGGGGACAGCAGCACGAGTAACGAGGAGAAGGAGGCTGAGGCGTAAGGACATGTGTGCTTTGTGGTGAGAGGCAGGGGCATCTGAGAGAGGAGAGGCAGGAGGATGTGAGGGTGAGTCCAGCCACGGGGTGGCAGGCGGAACCATGTCTTCAAGTGTCCCCGACTTTTTAACCACACAGTTCCAGGAAGGTGCACTGCACAGGGCGTCCAAATCCCTGGCTTTAGGGCCTGCCCTACCTCTGTGTCTTATCCCAGACACTTCCCCCTTCAGTCCTTGGTCCCGTTCAGTCTGATGAGGTAGTCTCAGAAGTCCCCTGAGCTCTGAAGCCATCACTGCCTGCCTAATTCGAGCCCCACACTGCCTAGGCAGTGGATGCCTGCCTGGCCTCCCTGACCCAGGTCCCCTGCCAGGTCTTCCCACACCTCCATCGATGAGGCCAAGGAACCAGAGGAGCAAGGGACTGTGGTACCCAGAGACAATGCAGGAGGTGTTCAGTGGCACTCTTCCAGGCAAGGGGAACAGTCGTGGAGGCAGTCTTATTTGCTGTCTTTTAAAGAGAAGCTCCTTAGAGCTTTTGTTGTCCTCCTAAGGAGACAGGTAGGGGCTGGGAGAAGGATCTAGAGGGCTGGGTGGCAGCCTAGGACAGGTGGCACCTCCCAGGGTAGTTAGGCTCCCAGCCTGCTCGAAACTTCTAGCCTGTTGGTGTGCCCCGGGAGCAGAAAATTGGGACCTGCAGGTTGGCAGTGAGTGGGGCCAGTGTCCGCAGGGTGGAGGGCCTTTCTGCAAGGTGTGAACCCGGAGGAAGCAGAACCCCTGCAGTGGCTGCAATGGCCTTCTTGCCAACTTGACAGGATCACTGTGGATTCTTGATGGAAAGGCAATCAGCAGTGACTTCTGGCACCTTTGAGTCTCATGCCCACTCAGAGCACCTCTGATGTGTTAAATGAGACTGTGTCATTACATGGGAAGGACAGGTCATCCCCTCTTCCATTCCCTGCCTGGACAGAATATAAACTTTACAACATTTCTAAGATAAATGAATTCAGCCATGAAGGTCTCCTCACAGGCAGGTGGGTATTGATGTCTCAAGGTGCTGCACAGTCCAAGGCCTGACATCTGCATTCATCTGACCTTCCATTCCACCTGATGACCACAGCTGGTCTCTCATCATCTGCAGCAGGAAGGATGAGGTGTCTGACCTCCTAGGATGTATTTCCCACCCAACCAGGGGATGACGTGGACGTGAGGCTGGGCAAGTGGATGTGGTCAGGGCTGACAGGCACATGAACTCTCTAATTCTCCATGGGAAAAAGATGGCACCAAGTGCCCCCCTGCTTCCCACTCTTTACTACACCCAAATGGTTAGATTTATTTTTTTAGAAATAAATTTCAGAAAGAGACGTCTATTAAATCCACATCTCCCCTGGGGAGATCATCTTGGGTGGAGGATACGCCAGCACATCTGCCCTGCACAGCTTGTCCAAGGTGTGTTGGTGGAGTGAGGGGCCTCCTTCTGGATGTGTCCATGGTCAGCTTCCCTTTCTTACACACCAGCACCTACCTTGGTGGACAGGCTCAGAGGATTCGTTGATGTGGTGCTAGGAAAAGGTGTGAGAAAATGCAGCCCTGGCTGGCTTGTCATCTGGTTTTTGAGACGAATGTAGCCCCTTTGGATCAGTTCATTGGAGGTGAGGAACCAGAACTGGAAAGGCCACACTCTGCTTGCAGGTTCTGACCCCAGAGTCCACTGATGGGCCTTCCTTTGGGTTTCTCTCTGTTGCCCAGGCTCGAATGCAGTGGCATGATCATAGCTCACTGCAACCTCAAACTTCTAGGCTTAAGTGACTTTCTAATTCGGTATAGTTGGTAACTGGCCTACAGGGGCACACCACCATGCCTGGTTAATTTAATTTTATTTTTTGTAGAGATGAGGTCTCGCTGTGTTGCCCAGGGTGGTCTTGAACTTCTGGCCTCTAGTAATCCTTCTGTCTCAGCCTCCCAAAGTGCTGGGATTACAGGCACGAGTCTCCACGTCTGACTGGGCCCTTCTTCTTAGAGTCCCTCTCAGCTTTTCTTAAACTTACCCCTCAAGTGCACTTACCACAGGTGCAAAAGAAAGCCTAGAAGCTTGGTTGGGGTCACAGCCCAGTCACTTACTCTTTGGGCAGCAGGTACAAGATTACAGTTAGACAGGAGGAATAGCTGGTGTTCTGTTGCACAGTAAGGGTGACTGTAGTTAGCAACGATGTATATTTCAAAATAGTTAGAAAAGAGGATTCTGAATGCTCTTACCACAAAAAAAGATAGATATTTGAGATGATAGATTTGCTAATTACCCTGATGTGATCATTACAGAATGTTTACATATATCAAAACATCATGTTGTACCCCATAACTATGTGCAATTACTATGTGTCAATTAAGAGTAAAGTAAAACTGAAGAAAACACATTTATTGAGCCCCTACTGCATACCGGACCCTGTGCTTGGGTGAGATAGCGGGCGTAAGGGGACACACCCCCCCAGCCCGGCGCTGCCAGCCCGCCTTGAGCATGGTCCTTCTCCGGAGTCTTCCATCCGGCGTTTGACAGTCGTGCCGTCCTGCATTCTACTCCACAGCCCACCCGTATTTGATTGTTTATAAAACCCTGCATTTTCCCAGGCTGGTTTGTGGAGATGCGCCGTGTTTGTCACGTGTGGCCCAGGCTGTGTTTACCTCTGGACATGCTCCTGCTTGTGCACAGCACCCACAGGGCCCTGGTTCCAGAAGGGGGCTTTGATGGAAGCTGCCCCTTCCCAGTGGACTTGCTTGCTTCGGGTTGTCTGGCTCTCCTGGTCTCCAGCATCTGTCTGTGAGGACCAGGGGTGAGCAGGACCTCCTTCTGGGAGGTGGGACCCTAGTAGATCGGAAGGGGCTTTGTGCTTCCTCCTCCTCTCCTTTCCCCTGCCCTTCCTGGGCCCTGCACCCCTCCTCCTCCCCTCGTTTCCTAGTCTCTTCCTTTTCTCCGTCCACTTCCCTCTTGTTCTTCTTGCTCCTTCTTCCTCCATCTTCCTTTTTCCTGTCTTCTTTCCTCTTCCCTGCTGTTTCCTCCTCTTATTCTCCCCCAACCCCCGCCCACTCTCTAGTCTGTCTCTTCTTTCTCTCTCCCCCATTTCCTGCCCCCCAGCCGCCTTCTCCTTCCTCCTTCTTTCCTTCTTTCTCTTAGTTCTTGGTACAGAGAAGAAATTCATAAATCCCTGTGTCACCCTACTTTTTCTTGAGCCTTGGGAAGAGAGCGCAGCAGGCCACTGACAGGTGAATGTTCTCTGCCTGCTGTGCCTGGCTGGCTTCTTGGTGTTCCTCACTCTCCCTGTTTGCTGCAGACTTTCTTCCCTGAGCCCTTGGGAAGGGGAAGGGATTAGAGAAAGCGTTTGGAGCACTGCTTTCTCCTGGAAGCCTGAACCACATGCAAATATGACAGCCCCAAACCTGCTTGCTTATGGGAGTTATTTTAAATTAGAGGATCCCTGCATGCTGGGAAAATGCTCCCTGACATGATTACCTAGTCATTCCTGATAATTCTCACCTGCAATTTTTTAATGACCAATTATTGTCTAGTATGATTTGAAATCAATGTTAGTGATATTTTTAGTCTTAAGACAATATTAACAGTAAATACCACTGTTTATCTGTTGCTGTAAAACCATATGCCAGTGATCCCTAAATTAGCCTGATCAGGAAAGAAAACAGGCCTCCAGCCACAGTACAAGTCAGATGTAGAGTGTTTGGATTGACACTGAGGATTTTTTCTTGTTGTTTTGGTCAGAAAGTTGTCTTCCTAGTAGAGTGGGTAAAAAAGGGAGAAGTGATCTGTTATGTTTGCTTGTGGTCTTAGAGTTTCAGGGCATGGTTTCATCATCTGCTCTAGTTTCTGTCCCTGAGTATTTCTGGAGTTTTCTCCACATGCCTGATATAATTTCTGGTTTTGGAGTCTCCAGTGCAGTCAGGTCAGAAATCCCCTTCTCCAAGAAGCTCTCCCGCCATTGCTGGGAGCCGTAATTATAAAGCTGCCTAAACCTGTCTGAGGGTGGGGAAAGGTGCTCCTGGCATCTAGTGGGTGGGGCTAGAGATACCACTCAACATCCTGCAATTCACAGGACAGCCACCACAGTGATCTGACCCAGCATTTTTGCAGTGGCATAGCTGAGAAACTAGTTTACAGAAACATGCAAGCATCGCTTATTTCTGCTGCTTCCATCTCCTGGTCGGTGCTTTCTCCTTCATGGGCAGGAATACCAGGAGCTGTGTCTAGGTCCAAGGGCTGGTGGTAGAGACTGAATCTGAGCATTCCTGGATACTCATGATGACAGGTCTTCTGGGTGCAGCCATCTCCTGAGCAGGACCTGGTCTGCTCGTCTACTGTGATCCCTGTTCACAGGCAGGGCAGGATTCCTCAAATTAGGACAGTGGGGAGACCAGCTGACCACTCCACTCTTCTTGTCAAGACACTGATTTCTCATCTCCACTTGTACTCTCTTGGTTGCAGGAGGAGACCCAGCTCAGATGCAAAGGCCATACATTGGCTTGCCTAATGGAAAGGACCAAGGGCATAGCTTGAGTTTCAGAGGCTCAGTGCCATCAACCTTGGTCTCCCAGCTTTTGATAGAGTCACTTGCTGTCTCTGTTGGCTGTGTCCAGTGCCAAACTGTAGTGGCAGGGTGTGTGTGGGCAGCTCCAGGATGTCATCCCTTTGACATCTGCCCACAGAGGAAAGGCCTCTGTTTTGTCCAAGACTGGCAGTGGTCCTGGAATTGAGGTCTCACCCACTCTCGGTGGTCTGGGCCATACCCCATGCCTGCTAATCACTGTGTATGAGTAGGTGTGATGCTGGGTGGTGTCATATACTTACTCTTAAAACTTCAGGTCAGCGGGAGAGCGGTGTGTTTTCTCCAAAGGAAAATGAGTGTGCTTGGGCTCGCTGAAGAGGGAATGGTGTCAGGCCAAAATAACACACACCCACTGAAGTCCACAGGCTCATCGTAGCTCAGACTCAGCCTGAAGCCAGCTGCATCTCCACACTGGGGTTTCTCAACCATAGCACAACTGACATTTGGGGCTGGATAATCCTTTGTTGTAAGGGTCTCCTATGTGTAGGATGTTGGAGAACATTTTGGCTTCCACCCAATAGCACCCACACCCTCTCCCTAGTTGTGACAACCTAAGATGTCTCCAAGCATTGGGAGGCAAAGCTGGCTTCTTGTGAAATTTCAAGTTAAAACATATTAATACTTACTGATGAACAAATAAATGAATTTTAAATTAAAACATTAATACTTACTAATGAATAAGTAAAATGAATAAAGAAGCGAATGAGTCAGGCTCGATGGCTCAGCCTGTAATCCCGCGTCTTGGGAGGCTGAGGTGAGTGGATCGTCTGAGCCAGCGGGTTCGAGACCCGCTTGGGCAACTTGGTGAGACCTCATCTCTACAATACATCAAAAAATTAGCCGGACGTGATAGTGCGCGCCTGTAGTTCCAGCTACTTGGAAGGCTGAGGCGGAAGGATCGCCGGAGCCCAGCGGGTCGAGGCTGCGGTGGCCGGGAGCGGCCACTGCACTCCAGTCTGGGTGACAGAGTGAGACTCCAACTCAAAAAAAAAAAA
>CAUYQG010197692.1:0-30499 GCA_963574415.1 Tarsius wallacei | reverse complement strand
TATCTCAATTAAAGAGGGAACATTCTCGAAGCCTATGCACGCAATCCTTTAAAGTTAGGGAAGGTCCATCAAACAGGATCCATGCGGCTTTGCCTCCGTCATGGCCGCTTTTGGCTGGAGCCTTTCTCACAGCCGGCGTTTTTCCTGTTTTCAGGTCCCTTTTACCTTACTCTTTTCAGGGATTGCGGCTCCCAGCAATGATCCTTTGACCCAAAGTGTTTTCTGTGGTTAAATTCTATTGCAATTGCAATTTTTTAAAAAGTGGGGAAAATATGTAATTTTCGTGTGAGTAAATTATATTAAATTAAAAATACTTCATATAAAGGCACAAATGAATTTAATATTTGTGGTTGGATTTTCTAAAGCATATCAAAGTATGGTTAGGACAAAATGCTAGAGTGGTTCAAATGTTCATTTTTCTGTAAATAAAATCTTCAAAAAGTCACTCTATTAATTTAGAGAGAAGTGGATCATTTGCATAATGTGGTTTTAGAAAATATAGGGAGGTCTCTGATGAGATGTAGTTTGATTTTTTTATTGTTAAATGATTAATTTTTATATAATGTGCAGGTTCTATATTAAAACAAGTTAATAATTTGAAAGTTAACTTGGGGTTTCACTCAGTTTGAGGTACTGAAGCTGAAGCCTTGAAGATAAAAGATGAACACAGGCCACTAGTTAAGAAGAATAAAACATCTGTATGAATAATCATTCTCATAATTTTAGTGTGCTTTAGCCCAAACATCCAGTGATTGGTTATACAAAACTTTTCCAGAGAGTAACTCAGAGTTGGCGACAAGATGACTCTCACTAGGAAGAATCTCAGAAGAGTCTCCAAAAGAGAGGGTTGCTGTAGGATAAAAGATATGTTAGTACTTCCCTTAAGAAAAATGATGGACTTGCTTCTTGAATCTCATAAGAATAATGTGCCTAGGACAAGCGTATTGATGGCCTTTTGGGTTTCACAAAACAGCAAGAAGCAAGGTATCATTAAAGTAATGGAAGGTAATAAGAAATTAAGGACAATGAAATGAGGAGCTGCCTTTATAAGTTGAAGAAAAAAATATAATACCAAATAAATATTGTTCATTAGAGAAATTTTAAAATTTGCTTTCAAGAAAATTAACACTACAGAATTTGTGATTTTTTTTTGTTTATTCTGAGTTACAAAACCTATACTAACAACTAAAAAGGAACAAGTTTGGCACAACTGTAGTGATGAGATTAGGGATTTATTAAAGTAATTTTATAAGTGAGAAAAAGATGATGACAGTATTATAAATTAGGCACATTAAATAGTAGGTAGCTAAGTTTATCTTAATTCTTTGCTCCATATTTTGCTAGCATTCATATTGTGAGGTAGATAAACTTCTTACATATTTTGCCGGAATTCAACTTTCTAGTATACTGTGATGTTTATCTAGATCTCCATTGTCTGCTCCTGTCACCAAACTTCATAAGCAAAAAGTCTCTTTATTCAGAAAATCTTCCCTGTCTCCTAAACCTGGGTTTGATTCCTTCTGTAGAGTTTCAGGTGTCTTATCTGAAGTTTTTACTGCATACTCATTCTTGTGATTATTTTAATCTTGTGTGTGTCCCTCACTTTACTATAAATTCTATGCCCTCAGGAGCTGTATCTATATTTGTTTGTCATTGTTTTGCCAACATTGAGTGCAGTGACTGCTACATAATAGATGCTAAACCAATAAATGGCAAATGACCATAGTTTGTTCTTGGATTAAATAAGAGAATTATTTCAGCCTAGAGAGAACATACTCACTGCCCAATGTTTCCCAATGTTTTTTTTTTCCTCTACCTCTCTCTTGCGTTAAACAATATTTTTCTAATCTCTCCTGTTTAACAACAGAATCTGGTGGAAAATCAAATAATTGCATAGTAAATTGTATTGTTCTTATATAAACATTTTTCCCTAATAAACAGTCATTCCTTTGAAGACTGACAAATCTAAAAAGCCACTCTTGACTGTCCAATCACCCTTTACTACTACTAATTTGCTGATGATCGCAAATTACATTTTGTATAACCCTGTCTTGAAAAGATATGGAAAGAATAGTAAAATAAGATAACTCATTTATTGGATATCTACTATGGGCTTACCAGGCCTTTGTATAATAATTATTTTGCTTAATCATTAAAACTACTCTAGGATAGATAGATATGATTTCTATTTTTATAGGTGATAAAAATGAGACTAAGTACATTTAAAACACTTATCCAGTTGGGGAGGTAGGAGCCTATTACAATCCATATCTGTCTGATTTCAAAGCTCCTGAGTGCACCATTCACTCTTCTAGCACAGTAAACTAAATTTTTGTTCTGAAAGTTTTAGGCTATGTGTCTAAGCCATAAAATAGTAGGAAAATGTCAAATACCATGTGCTATTTATACAGTGGATAAAAATGCTTTGCATTACATTAAAGTTGTAACTTTAAAGTAGCATGACATTTTAAATTGTTTGACTAGCTGCCTTCTTTCAGGAGCTACTTCACTATAGTGAAGGAAACTCTTCCATTCATATGTGACAAACATCTTGGTGGTACAAGAGTACATGGTATTTTAAGAAATTAAAATTTAATATCATAGCTGAGAGGTCTTATGAATGATTACTCTCTCTGAGCCTCTGCCTTGAGACCTGAGATTGCTTATGTTATTCGGTATAGGTGGTGAACCATTGTGCGTAAGCTTAAAACCTCTCCAGGACATACATACCAGTATTTCATGCGTTCTTTATCTGGCCAAGCAAAATGTCTGCCAGTCTAGTTTAAACCTTTTTTTTGTTCATGTGTAGGACAACTTCCTAACATATCTGTGTGTGCTTAAGTCAGCCTTGTTTTCTGAGATAAAATTATTAGTTAAGATTAGACAAAAACTGCATATCCTCTGCTGGATGGTTTGCCAGGTTTACCTAGTAAAATTTGTGTTATTGTAAATGATTTAAGTCCCACTAGTGACCCCTGAAGTAAGTATATGTTAACATACTGAATTCAAATAGCTACATAAATATTACTTGCATAGTGAAAAAATTAATTCTAACAAAATTTACTAAAATTATTTCATTTCTACCAGGTTCCATTATAAAACACTGGCAACAGTGTTTCACTATTTGAGATTATAAATGTTTGAAAATTTACAAAATAAACCTTCTAAATTTCACGTTAAAAGAAAACTAGTAATGGTTATTAACAAAATAGCAATATTTTCTTATTCCTCAATGGAAGAAAAAACATGGAATATATAGTACCAGCAATTCTGTTAATATGTATTTTAACATGGATACTCTTTTCTTGTTTTAGTTGTAGCAGTAAATTTTTAAATAATAGATCAATGTATCAAGCTAGCTATTTGTATAAATATTATTCAATGAATTAGATATTTGTAATTATTAGCTTTTACTGACTCCTTTTCCCCTTGGATGAGTAGAGTCAGTAAGATTTTTTTTTAATGTATGCATTAATTACAAGAGAGCAAAGTCTAGGCTTTAGTTTGAAAGGGTATTTACCCTGATGTCAGTACTGGTTAATATCCCATCCTATTACAACTATCATTCTTAATAGGCTATACTTGAATTGGGTTGGGTCTCTAGCTCTCTCTCTCTCTCTTTTTTTTTTTTTTTTTTGAGACAAGATCTTGCTGTGTTATCCATGCTATACTCAAACTCCTGGGCTAAAGCAATTTTCCCAACTCGACCTCTCTGGTAGCTGGGGGCACACCACAGCACCTAGCTTTGAACCTACCTATTTTTTAGTGTTGAATTAAGTTGGGACGTGAAAAATAGTTTTCTTTACAGTGAATTTCAATTCATTCTGTTTTTACTGTAGGATTCTGTTCTACACTACTTATGAATGCATGTTAATATTAGCTCAATTTTTAAACATAATCTCTGGTGTAAATTATGTACGAACAAATTAGATTATAGATGTATTTCTGTTCAAGATGAGATTCTCGTTTAATTTTTCAAAAGTCATTCCAAAGAGACTGAAATAATGTAACATAAATAATATGTTACTTTATTACTGTTGTTGTTAATACCAATTTCACTGTCGTATTCATCTCATGGTGTTCAAAGTACATTTCTGAATATTGGTTTACTCATTTGTCAGTTCTAGATAATGATTCTGGGTGGTGTGCAGAGGAGGACTGCTCTGGGCATTAGGAAGCCTTGCTTCTTATCCTACCTCTGTCTTTACATCAAACTGGAAAATTTACCTAACATTATATGGGTGGTTTCCAATCAATTAAATTAGTGGATTACCCTGGCCAACTTATCAAATTGTCTTTATCCTTAATCTTTAATAAATTTCTAATTCTTTGACTTGCCACTGTAGATTTGTTGGCCCTGTGTTGTCATTCACTGTTTGTTTAGGCAAACATTAAGGATCAGCTAGAGGTGAAAAAAAGACTGTTTCAAATGATGCACTTCATCCTGGGATACATGAAGAAATAATATATTTAGATTTTTTTCTTTTTAATATATATAATACTAACAAATAGTGAACTAACAATATTTCTTTATCAGAAGGTCCTTGTTGCAATATTAAATATGAAAAATTGCAAAAATTAAATTTTAACAACATAAATATCAAGTGTGGAATTAATTTTCAGACTTCTTAGTGTTAAAAAAAATTGACCCAAACTTATCTGCCTATTCAAGCCAAGAGCAGTTTTAATGTTTCTTTTATTTCATATTTGTACATACTCTACAAACTTAAGGAACGTCCACATCTCTGTTATTTGAAATAAAGGTTTACTCTTTAAATTTAAACTGACTTATTAACTTTGGCTTCCCTATGCAAGATGATTATTTAAAGAAAAAAACAATATTTGTGGTTCTTTAAGTCCCATAAAGATTAATTTAATAGATTCATGTGGTAGAAATATTGTAATCATTTTTTTTCTGAAATATTGTCCTCTCTAGAGCACAAAGCTAAAACTGTCTTGGCACATTGGGTGGTGTTATTTAATATTCTAGATTAGAAACCGAAAAATATTCTATAACCAGTATATACACCAAGGAAATTCATAAGAGCCTGAGTTAATCACTTGTGTCTGAATGTTATAATAACATCTTAACTTTTTAAAAATTCTTGTAAGGGGAACCAAAGATGGTTAGGATTTGAGTTTTTCTGACTTGTTCACTTAATTATATACAGTTCACTTTATATACCAATTTCTATTGGTATAACCAATCATACTGTTGACTTGGGGATTGGTCAAAGTATACAATTTATAGACTTAATTTATAGGCTTATTTTCAATCCTTATATAAATGCAAAAAAGCTTAAATGGACAGGATATGTATTTTATTGTCCTTTTTATTTTATTCATTTTCTTTCTAGTTTATGGAAATCACAATGTTTGGAGGTATATGATTTTCACAGCAGTATCTTTTTGCTATATTTACATTTTTTTCTCATTTACATTATGATTTTTTTTTTTTTTTTTTTTGAGTTGGAGTCTCACTCTGTCACCCAGACTGGAGTGCAGTGGCCACTCCTGGCCACCGCAGCCTCTACCTGCTGGGCTCCGGCGATCCTTCCGCCTCAGCCTTCCAAGTAGCTGGAACTACAGGCACGCGCTACCACACCCGGCTAATTTTTTTTTTTTTTGATTTTTGTAGAGATGAGGTCTCACTTGCCCAGGCGGGTCTTGAACCCGTGGGCTCAGGCAATCCACTCACCTCAGCCTCCCAAAACGCGGGATTACAGGCTGAGCCACCGAGCCTGGCTCATTTACATTATGAAATGAGAATGTAATGATAAATTCATTTCAATATGCAGTGCCACTATCATTGTCAGTGTCATTTTCATGTTATTGTAAAAACGTATGTGTATCTCCTATCATATTTACATTTTTCAAACCTGTCTTCTGTTCCCAGTTTAACATTGCAAGATGCTCTTTCAAAATCTAGTGCTTTATTCATATTTCCTCCCATTTAAATAGGACTTCATTGATGTCCATTTGTTCATGCATTGAACATATACCTACTTGTATTAGACCTTCTGTGTGTAGAATACAGGCTGCATCCCTAAGTCCCTGTCCTGCCCTTTCATGCTCAGACTTACTTCCAGTACCCAAAATTCAGTTTGTTTTCTTTTATGTACAATTACTCCACTTTAGCCAACTGTCTTTTACCTGTTGTCTGGAAATACTATAACCATTCCATTGTCCTTGGCCAGAATGTCCTCTCTCTACTCTGCACTTCTTATGATTTTTTAAGCTCTCCATATGTATCGATGTACTTAATTTTATGATATCTCTATGAAGTAGGTACTGTTGATATCCTCATTTCACAGATAAGGACACTGGGGCACAGAAAGTTTAAGTAACATGCTCAAGGTTATATGGCAAATAAAGATAGAACTAGATATTTAACTCTGACATTCTGATCCAAGAGTGATCTTTCAATAAGTTTGTTTCAGTATTGGCCTATCCCTCATCCTTTCTCCTTTTTATTTCTCACCCCAACTCTTGTTCCTTCTCTTTTTCTCTCCATCTCCCCTGTTACTCTTCTCTCATTCTTTCCGAAATAATCTAAGTTCCCAGCAGTGTCATGTCTTGGCTAGAAATGCAACATATTTGCTTTAATGCCATCTTCTATTCAGAGCTATTATTTACTAAGATAGTACCCTCTTTACTGGGATCATACACTATGCCAGCATTTGCAGAGGTGTTTGATCTGCATCTGTATTTGATCCCACTTTCCTCTGCAATATCCCTCATTAGGACAACATGGGTCCTTCAGTGTCTGTTGGATCTATGTTTCATTTTCAAAAATCCTTCCTACAATAGGGGAAATTTGGCAGCCCTTCCATACCTTGCTGGAGTACTGGGCATCTTCGTAGGCTTGCCTACACCAATCTCTCCACATAGCTATCTCAATTCTGTTTTTCTGTGACATGAAATTCTAGGGAACTTTCTGGACCTTGATGCCTGCCAGGGAAAGCAGATGGGAAGAGAACACTGATGTTCTTCACTGTAGATTCTCACACTTACCAGAGATGATAACCACCCTTCTTCCCATCTTTGAAAGTTTCTGCATGGTGGGTAATAAAAGCAGGGCACGGGGTCCTAATCAGCTTCTCACCCTTCACTTCTTTGTTCTATGCTCTATCTTTTAATTTCTTATCTCTTTTTTATTGGTAACTCTACAGTTGTTACTACTTTAAATTCTACCTTAAACCTAAACCACTGTTTTCATTAGTTTGTTGGCCTTAAATTTTTAAAAGTCACGAGCTTAAATGTTTCAATTTTGGGTTCTACTATTCCTTAAAGTACCAAAGTTCTACAAAATAGCTGGGTCATTCATGGGGTAAGAAAGTAATGCGGATGAATATCACTTCTCTGAGAAGGTTTTGCTGTCGTTCTCCCATCTTCACATCAAATTGGGGGTAAAAAAGGCTGTTGCTGAGACTGAGCAGGTAGGGAATCAGAATGGTGAAAATTTTGTTTTAATGTGATAAGATAGATACAGCAAGGCATTTAATATTTTTGACAGAAGTAACAAAAAGGGCAGTTTACTGGGTCCCATGTCCTCTACTGGGGGAAAAGGGCTTGCTAGAAGCCCAAACCTCACTTTTACCCAATCTACTTATGTAGCAAAGCCTCACATGCACCCCATAACTCTAAAATCAATAAACATTTTTTTAAAAGTAGTTTATTTGGAGGAATTTTGCTCATTTAGCCTAGGAGATGATACGGTGGAGGAAGGAGACTAGAGAAGGCAGACTATTAAGTATTTTATTGCTAATAACCAATTTTTTTCTTCCCAAGTGCGTTGTATTTACCCATTTACATTAATATAGTAATTTTATTTTTCATAGAATAGTGTGTATTGTCCCACTAAATGTGAAGTTATTTTGAAAACAATTTCATTTTTGCTTTATTATATATGTCTTAAATGTGTACTCATTAAATTTAAAACTGCCAATAACTCACAAGGTTTTAATATGTTTTATCATGTCATAACTTTTAACCTTGTTTTATAAAAAGAGAATGAATACTTGAATGTACCTGTCCTCATTTCTTAGTGACTGTCTCTCTTTTATTCATGGTCTGTTTCTTTTGATGAGGTTCTCAGCAGACAGTTTTTATCTTGGTGTTTTTATAGCTTCTTAATTATTCACTGTCATTTTTAAATGGATGCTTCAGGAATACTTGAGTATTTACATACTCTTTGCCACCTTGCTTAACTTTGCATGTCTCATAGAAGGGTCCTGGTAATTATTGTAATAGAACTTGAGAGAAGTTATGTCAGCCTGCACATACCATTAGTGCATTAACGTGTCAAAATAGCAGTGAATGACACAGCTCTAGGCAGTCTTAAAAGCTACTAATGGCAGACCAACTCTAAGGAATTGATTTGTAAGCAATACTAAAGCTATAAAACTATCTTCTTGATATATAGATTTAGAAAGCCTTGTTCTATTATTCACCTTATTTTTAGTAGATGAGTAATGGCTATTTGAATAAGTGAGCAATCTATAAAGACAACATGGTTAATGTTTTTTTTGTTAAAATAGCAATAGAATACTTCAAATATGAACAGTAACAAGGTAACAGATATTAAAATTAACTTGATTGTTAACACTTAAACTGCAATTTAATCATGGGTTGAATCTCTTAAGTTATTGTTTTGTGGTTAATAGAAATGGATTTGGTAATGTGGTTTGTCAGGCTAATAGCTTGTTGAATTCTTAGAATAATTGAAAATAAAAAAAATATTTGAAATGTGAAATAAACTTTATAATAGAAATGTATAATAATAATATAATACATATAAGTATTGGTGTTAAACTGAAAATATATATATTTTAGAATTAATAACATAAAGGCAAAAAGTTAAATGATCTGGAATAGTTCATGTGCGGTTATAGATAAAACAAACTGGTATTGTTCTTTGTACAGCAGTCAGAGATCCTTATGACACTTTATTTTTGTTGTTTGGGGCAAGTTATCTCCCTGGTAGGCAGCTCTGTTAGACCAGGAGCCATCTCCACCATAGTTACCATTGTAGCTTCCCAGACCAAGCCTAGGACAAATCAGGAGTTCGATAAATTGTTTTAAATGAATGTGTGCTCTTTCAAGGACCAAACCGTATAACTTTAATAGGAGGTCGTTTTTTAATGTGTTACAAGAATGGCACAAAGAATAATGTGAGTAAGAAAAACATGTTTGTTGTATGTCTCATATTTCCTAAAACTTGTTCCAGGCGACAGTTGTTAAAAGGAAAAAAAGTATAGTATGGTGCATTGTGCATTGTAATTGACATTCAAATTTACAAATAAAATAAATGGCTAGATTAGATTATTTCCTAGGTTCCTTTTAATCCTAAAATTCGTGACTTTGATTTGGGTGTGAATTCATTGTCAAAGTTACTACAGATAAATAAAATATAAATTACTGTAAAGACTGATATTTTTAGTAAAATTGGAAACAGGTCTTTCAGTGAAAAATGAACTGAGCTCAGAATTAGGCAGCTTCATAGCTCATGATTTTATTCTATTGTGAGTGACAATATCAGGGAGGACCCCTAAAGAACTTTGACATTTTCCAGGACAATACTAGACCAAAAAAAGGTGACTTGCTTCATTTAATTTTATATATCTTCTCTACTCCCACTGCCATCTTCTGTTTACATTTTGTTGAAATATAGTGACTTTTTGAAGCAATTTATTTAATCAAGCTGAACATATATAGTATTACAAAGTAAAAACAAAATTTAGGGAATATTCAACACAACATTTAGATGTCTACAACAAATTATATATGGATATATATATATAAAGCTCGTCTCTATAAAATAAATGAAAAATATTTTTTCTGACAGTTTCTAGCAGGCTTAACTCATAGTGAGTTTTATACTCAGTATTACAGTACATTTTTTATAAGTGAAAAATAATATGGCACAGTTCTAAATTTTTTCATACCTTAAAATTACTTTTGAATTTCTTAGTCTAACTTTACAACATTTTAACTTTACAAACTGTACATTCTATCCCAATTTCCTGTTTTAAATTGCTCCCTCAACTTATAATTTACTACTCTGGAGACAGTGGTTGACTTTTATGGGGTGATTATTTTCTAGTTGTTTCTTCTTTCAATTCCCTGTTCTACTTTTCCCCTCGAAGCACCTACAAACACATGTACATGTCTTTTCTCATTTACTTGATATGTGGTCTTTACAATGAGGCTGTCTTTCTGTGAAAATGAAATTTTATATCTTGTTAAAAATTCTAAAATGCTATGCCCCAAATGGGTATACATTTTTGAATACAAGACTCTAAATCTGAAAAGCCAGAAGGAAAAATGACTTGAATGTAATATCCATAACTACTTATGATAATGGAAACTTATAGATTTACTAAGGTGATGATTTACAGGTGTGCAAATTCTTACAAGTAAGGTTTTCATCTCTGAAAGGCTTCTACACCACAACAAAACAGATTTGTAGTTTACTTAATTATAACTATATATCTTCATAGCACTTATTAGTTATGTCCTACATCCACCTCAGGGAGATCAAATTCCAGGTACATTTTTTATTTTATCCAAAGTTTTGATTATTTTGCACTTAGCTTGATTTCACGGAGACTTTGGACTGAAAGACCCATGCGTGTTTCAAAAAATTATCCTCAGTATTTATAACATTTTATGAATTTGAAGATAAAATATACCAATTGATGGCCATAGGACTATTCTAGCAATGATAAGTTCAGAAGAAGGGAACTACAACTAGAGAAATTCAGAAGTGACTGTGTATGTAAATTTTGGTATTAACACAAAAGGTAAAATTCTAAGATAATTGAGGGCTGAAAAAAAATTACAGCCAACTGGCACAACACATTGAAATTTTAACTCTTATTTAAATATCTACAAATAGTTCAAGTATATAAAAGCCTGTGCTTTATTTCTTTTTTTTTTTTTTTGAGTTGGAGTCTCACTCCCTCGCCCAGGCTGGAGTGCAGTGGCACACTCACAGCCAGCCACATCAGCGTTGACCTGCTGGGCTCTGGCCATCCTTCTACCTCAGCCTTCCACGTTGCCAGAACTACAGGTGCACACTACCACGCGCAGCGCAGCTAATTTTTGATTTATCGTAGAGATGAGATCTCTCCAAGTTGCCCAGGCTGCTCTTGAACCCATGGGCTCAGGCAACCCCTCACCTCAGCCTCCCAAAGTGCTGGGATTACAGGCTTGAGCCACTGCGCCCAGCCAAGCCTGTACTCTTGAAGCAAAGATATTATAGGGATAAATGTAAATAATTCAGTTTTATTTACTCTTAATTTAAGTCATACAAAATCATATGCTTTATGAAAAATGCTTTTATTGCTAATAACATGTAACTCATCTTTTTCTCCTTCATAAGAAAGTGTAAGTCTCAGAAATAACTTCTTCAGTTCCTCTCTTTATAAAACTTTGGGCATCTACTTCTCTGGTGAAAAAAATAAAAACCTCTCCTTGGGTTTGAGGACTACTCTCATCCCAATCTTCTAACATGATTCCCCCTAAGAGCTCTCACACTTTATCAGTCTCATTCCTCTAAGTCTTATTTTCTCAGACTCTTCCCTCATCCAATTATCTCCTTTCTCCTGTTTCTTTGACCTCTCCCGCTACACTCCCTACCCTTCTCTTTTCCCTCCCTTCATGCCTTGTTCCTCTGTTTCTTCCCTTTCCTCTTATCCCTTCCTCTGTTGTCCCTCTTCTTACCTTCTCTTTCTTTGGTCTCTCTGGTTAATGCCCTCAGATCCCCCAATCATGACTGCCTTTAGCTAACTGACAAATCCCAAATTTGATGATCCCGTCTACATTTCTTAAGTGCTTTCAAAATAGTATGAATTTCATCCTAAACATTTCCAGCTATAAATTTCATAGGAAACTCAAAAATAGCATGTTCCAGAGTGAAGTTAGCCTGTCTCATCATTTCCCCTTACATCTAAACCATTGCCTAACTTTCCTGTCTTAATTATTGATAACCTCAATTACTTAGTCCTGGAAGTTCTTTAATTTTGCTCTCTCAAACATGTACAAGGTGGATCCCAAAATACACTGGAATTATCTTTTGGAGGGTGGGCCTTTCGTAGTACACGCTTCCCCGGCTAGGTAAGTGTTCTAGGAACCCATCAGCATCAGTATCCCAGCTAGCGTTGTTGTGAGAGGCTTCGTTCAGCTTCAGCGATTTTTTTTTTTTTAAGATTTTTTCAAAACGTTTGCCTGTTTCATGATGGGTGATTTACAAACTCACCTGCCCACACTGGGTTGAGTGTTCAGCAGTTTTTGATCAAAAACAGCATGATCCCCATGCCCCACCCTCCCTATTCACCATATCTTGCCCTGAGTTACTTTTTTTTTGTTTTCCCATATGAAAATAGTCCTCAAAGGGAAACTTTTTGCAAATGTGAAAGAGGTGGAACAAAAGCGGCAGGAGTGGCTGGGCTCAGTGGCTCAGCCTGTAATCCCAGCACTTTGGGAGGCCGAGGTGAGTGGATTGACTGAGCCTGCAGGTTCGAGACCCGCCCAGGCAACTTGGCGAGACCTCATCTCTACAATAAATCAAAAATTAGCTGGGTGTGGTGGCGTGCGCCTGTAGTTCTTGCTACTTGGAAGGCTGAGGCAGAAGGATCGCTGGAGCCCAGCAGGTCGAGGCTGCCGTGGCCAGGAGCGTGCAGCGTGCCACTGCCCTCCAGTCTGGGCGACAGAGTGGGACTCCGACTCAAAAAAAAAAACAAAAAAAAAAAACCGGCAGGAGCACTAAAAGGCATCAAAATTGGTGAGTTCAAAAAAAGCATCTCGATAGTGTATTGTATCAGAGGACACTTTGAAGGTGACTGAAGTTTAAATATGTCAGAATAAATACACAGTTTTTCATAAATAAATTCCGGTTTGTTTTGGGTTCCCCTTGTTTATCTGCCTTTTGCAATTATTCTCACACTGTCATCACTCTGTGATACCTTCTCTACTGTCAACTCTCCACTACTCCCCCATCCTCTTTTAGTTAATGCCTTGAGACAATTTAATGACAGTTGCCACAAAGTCCTTTCAGCCTATCATTTACCTAACAGCATTTCTCCGTATATGCTCTGCCTATCCTCCTGCTATCTTTTAAACTGCCTTGCCTCCTATTTAAGCCTAACACCTCTAATTATGTGCTAGATTCCATTTGCTTCACCTGCTGGAAGATGTTGTACCAGCAGGTTCTTCTTTACTCGTGGCCTCATTTTCCCTTCCACTAACCGTCCCCCCACTTCTGCTTCCCTCTTTTAAAAACTACTCAAAGTACTGGTCTACATTCATTGTTTCTATTTCCTCTGTTCTCTCTTAACCTGACACCTATAAGGCTTTCTCCCCAAATACTTTACAGAAATGTCAGTTTTTGGCCAAAAGTGGCATGACCCCTGTGCCTCACCTTCTCTACTCCCTTCCCCCATCTCTCCCCAAGTGACTCATTTTGATTTCCCAGATGAAAAAACTCAAAGGGAGGCATTTTGCTGATGTGGAAAAGGTGGAACAAAAATGGCAGGAGCACTAAAAAGCATCAAAATTGGTTAATTCAAAAACCGTTTTGAACAATGGAAAAAGTGTCCCGATAGGTGTATTGCATCAAATGGAGAGTCCTTTGATGGTGACTGAAATATAAACATGTAAGAATTTGCTATTTTTTATAAGCAAATTTCATTTTGGGGGAGGTCCTCACTCGTATTACCATTTCTATGCCCAGTCTTTAATTCGTGATTTTAACCTTGTTCTCCTAGATTATTGCATGACCTACTACTATACTGGCCTACTCTCTATGGTCTTATACATTTCTAACCCAATTTTCGACCTGTTTCCAGCTCAAAGCATTCAAAGTGCTACTCTGATTTCTTTATATAACTGGCTAATTTCTTAATTGTTCCCTGCACAATTTAAGAATAAAAATGAAACTCCAGAATAATTAGCAAGGCATGCAGGGCTTTATATAATGTAGTCATTGCCTGTTCCTCTGGCCTGATCTCTAACCACTTTCCACACGTAATAACTGCTCTATAACTGACAAATGACTTGCAGCTCTCAAAATATGGAAAGCTCCTCATATGTTTCTCTCTATGCTCTGTGGTAGAAATGTTTTTTCTTCCTTTTCTTCCTGCCAAATCCTACCATCCTATAAATATTATTTTTTATGTTGAAAATTGTTATATTAATCATGTAATTGCTTTACTTTCTGTACATTTTTATTTTGATGATTACTGTCTACTTAGGGCAACTGATAGTCTAGTGATACATTGGCAAGTGTTTGCCAGATGCTTGAAGATAATTTTTATTTTTCAGATATTGTACATATTGTGTTATATATGCCAATTAAATCAAGTTGGCTAATCATGTTATGTAAATCTTCAACAGTGTCACTGTTTTTTGGTCTGTTTATTCTACAAGCTACTTAGAGAGAGGTGCATCAAAATTTCCTAATGTATTGTGAATTTATGTGTTTCTCTTCTGTTAATATTTTCTTTATATAGTTTGGAAAATTTTAATATTTTAAAAATATATTTTGGAGCTTGTTATAAGTGACATAAAAACTGACGATTGGCCATACTTTCGTTTCCCTAAGCTCTGGCCCCCTCCCCTACTTTGGGAAGGTGAATCTCCTTTCTCTCTCTCTAATCTATTTTCTAAATAAACTATATTTTCCAATCTAAAAAAAACCTCTAAGGATTGTTTTATTTTCTTATAGAAATTATTTTATTATTGTTAATTATGCTGCTTTCTATCTCTAGTAATTTTTTACCTTGAAGTTTTCTTGGTCAGATATTAATAACCACACTTCTTTCTTTTAATTGGTATTTTGTTGTACATTTTTCATTCTTTGACTTTCACCATTCTGTGGACTTCTATTTTAAGCCTGTTTCTTGTAAGTAGCATGTAGTTTTGTCTTTTTAAAAATTATATTTTTAATTATGTATTCAGGGGGTATGTGTGTGGGTTTGTTACATGGGTGTACTGCATAATGATGGTGTTTAGGCTTCTAGTGAACTAATCACCCAAATAGTGAACATAGTACTCAGGAGGTAGTGTTTCAACCCTTCTTCCTCACCCTGCCTCCTTCCTTTTTGGAATCTCTGATGTCTTTTGGTTCCATTTTTATGTCTATGTGTACCCATTGTTTAGCACCCACTAATAAGGGAGAATATGCAATATTTGATTTTCTGTTTCTGCATTGGTTTACTTAAGTGACTGACCTCCTGCTGCATCCATGTTGCTGCAAAGGACATGATTTCATTATTTTTCATGGCTATGTAGTATTCCACGGTGTATACATACCACATTTTCTTTATCCAATCCAACATTGATCAACTTAGGTTGATTCCACATCTTTGCTATTTTGAATAATGCTACAATAAATATATGAGTTCAAGTGTCTTTTTTTTTTGAGTTGGCATCTCACTCCATCACCCAGACTGGAGTGCAGTGACATGCTCACAGCCACCGCAGCCTCAGCTTGCTGGGCTCATGTGATCCTTCCACCTCAACCTTCCAAGTAGCTGGAACTACAGGCATGTGCCACCGTGCCTGGCTAATTTTTTGATTTATTGTAGGGATGAGATCTTGCCAAGTTGCCCATGCTGGTCTCCCATGGGCTCGGGCAATCCTCTCACCTCGGCCTCCCAAAGTGCTGGGATTATAGCCATGAGCCCCTGCACCTGGTCCTGGTGTCTTTTTTGTATAATGTTTTCTTTTCTTTAGTGTAAATACCAAGTGGTAGGATTGTTGGATCAAATGATAGATCTACTTGCAGTTCTTTAAGAAATTTCCACACTGTTCCATAGAGAGCGTACCAATTTACATTCCAACAGTGTATAAGCGTTCCCTTTTTATTGCTGCCAGCTCTTCTTTGAATGGCTGGTAGAATTTGGCTGTGAATCCATCTAGTCCAGGATTTTATTTGGTTGGAAGATTTTTATTGACTCAATTTTGTATCTCATTGCTAGTCTGTTCAGAATTTCAATTTCTTCCTGGTTCAACCTTGGGAGAAGTGTTTCTAGTATTTTATCTGCTTCCTCTAGGTTTTCAAGTTTGTGGGCATGGAGATGTTCAGAATAGTCTCTGAGGATCTTTTGCATTTTTGTAGTGTCAGTTGTAATGTCACCTTTGTCATTCTGATTGTGCTTAATTACATGATTTTCTCTCTTCTTTTCTTGGTTAATCTACCTGCTGGTCTATCAATTTTGTTTATCCTTTCAAAGAACCAACTTTTTGTTTCATTAATAATTTGTATTTTTTTTGTGTCAGTATCACTTAGGTCTGTTTTGGTCTTTGTTATTTCTTTTCTTCTACTACCTTTGGGTTTGGTTTGTTCTTATTCTTTTTAAATTCTTTCAGGTGTGAAGTTAGGTTGTTAATTCGAGATTGAGCTTTTTTATGTAGGCATTTAGTGCTATAGATCCTTAACACTGCTTTTGCTGTATCCCAGAAGTTTTGGCATATTGTGTCTCTATTTTTATTTGTTTAAAAATAATTTTGATTTCACCTTAATTTCATTGTTTACCCCAAAGTCATTCAGAAAGAAGTTGTTTAGTTTCCATGTACTTGTATTGTTTGGGGAATTCCTCTTAGTATTAATTTTTAACTTTATTCCACCATGGTTTAAGAAGATGCTTGATAAAATTTTGATTTTTAAAAATTTATTGAGACTTGTTTTGTGGCCAAGCATAGGGTCAGTCTTAGAGAATGTAACACTAGGAAATGTGAAAAATGTTCATTCTGTAGTTGTTGGGTGGAATATTCTGTAGACTTCAATTAGGTCCATTTGGTCAAGTGTACAGTTGAAGTTCAGAGTTTCTTTGTTAGCTTTTGCCTTGATGATCTGTATAGTACTGTTAGTGGGGTGTTGAACTCCCCCACTATTGTATGACTCCCTATTGTATGACTGTCTATTTATTTCCTTAGGTCCAGTAGTATTTGTTTTACAAATCTGGGTGCTCCAACATTGAGTGCCTATATATTTAGGATAGTTAAATCTTCTTGTTGAATGAATCCTTTATCATACATAATGTCCTTTGTCTTTTTTTACTGTTGTTAGTTTAAGGTCTGTTTTATCTAATATAAGAATAGTAACTCTTGCTTGTTTTGTTTTCCATTTTTGTGATAGATCTTTCTCCTTTCCTTTCTTTTGAACCTATGGGTGTCATTATATGTGAATGGGTCTTTTAAAGGCAGCAGTAGCTTGGGTCTTGTTTTAAAATCCAATTTGTCATTCTGTGTCTTGTAAGTGAAGCATTTAGGCCATTTACATGCAAGGTTTGGCATGTTGAGTCTGTATTTTTATTTGTTTAAAAAATAATTTCGATTTCTGCCTTAATTTCATTATTTACCCCAAAGTCATTCAGAAACAAGTGGTTTAGTTTCCATGTACTTGTGTTGATTTGAGAATTCCTCTTGGTATTAATATTAATATTGATATCTGAGATTTTTGTTCCTATAATAGTGTTGTTACCTAGTTGCTTTGTATTCTCAATTGTGTAATTACTTTATAGGATCTGTGAGTTTTGTTCTCATGTGTGCTTTTATGATAGCAAGTGTCTTTCTTCCATTTCTAAGTTTGGAAACTTTTTGAGCATTTTTTGCAGGGCTAGTCTGGTGGTAGCAAATACCCCTAGTGTTTGCTCATCTGGAAAAGAGTATTTTTCTTTCATTTATGAAGCTGAGTTTGGCAGGATATGAAATTCTCAGCTGGCATTATTTTTTAAAGAAAGCTAAAAATAGGCCCCCAATCTCTTCTGGTTTGTAAGGTTTTTCCTGAGAAGTCCACTCTTGGATAAGATTTTCTTTATAGGTAATCTGCCCTTTTCTTTAACTGCCCTTAAGATTTATTTTCTTTTTCATGGCCCTTGGGCAGTCTGAGGACTAAATACTTTGATGACAATCATCTTTTATAATACCTTGCAGATATTTTCTGGATGTCTTATGTCTAGATGTGAATTTCTCTAACTAGAGTAAGGAAATTATCCTGAATTAGTCCTTCAACTATGTTCTCCAAAGTGCTTGCTTTTTCTTCTTCTCTCTCAGAAATGTCAGTAAGTCATAGGTTAAGTTGCTTTACATAATCCCATATTTCTTGAAGACTTTGATCTGGTTTTAAAAAATTTTTTTTGTCTGACTGGGCTAATTTGAACAATCAGTCTTTAAGCTACGAAATTCTTTCTTCTGCATTGTTAAAGTTTCCAACAGTGTTTTGAAACCCCTTTAATGAATTTTTCAATTTCCAAAGTTCTACTTTTTTTTTTTTTTGAGTTGGGAGTCTCACTCTGTTGCCCAGACTGGAGTGCAGTGGCCGCTCCCGGCCACCGCAGCCTCGACCTGCTGGGCTCTAGCGATCCTTTGGCCTCAGCCTTCCGTGTAGCCGGAACTACAGGCGAGCACTACCACGCCCGGCTAATTTTTTTGATTTATTGTAGAGATGAGGTCTCGCCAAGTTGCCCAGGCGGGTCTCGAACCCGCGGGCTCAGACAATCCACTCACCTCAGCCTTCCAAGGCGCGGGATTACAGGCAGAGCCACCTAGCCCGGCTTACTTTTATTTTCTTAGTATAGCTATCACATCTTTCATATCCTAAAGAGTTTTTATGGTTTTCTTATATCGAGTTTCAACTTTGTCTTGGCTCTCATTTAGTTTTCTTGCAATCCATATTTTGAATTTTTTATCTGTCATTTCAAACTTTTCAATTTAGGATCCATTGCTATAGAGCTAGTGCAATCCTTTGGAGATGTCAAGACATTCTGGGTTTTTATACTGCCAGAGTTCTTGTACGGACCCCTTCTCATCTTTAGAAGCTGTCACTTCTTATTTTTGAATTTGCTATTAGTTGAACGGGACTTTTTCGTTTTTATTCTTTTTTCCCTTTAGAATATGACTGTGATATACATTGTATATGATCATTTGGTTTCATTTCTGTACTTTCAGGGGACCAAGGCTCTGTATTGTTCCTTGGTTGTGGATAGCTTCTGTGCAGTGGCTTTATCAGAAACTTATTGTTGTAACAATGTGTTGGACACATGAGGACACAGTATCTACTGCAAGACTGAGGGTTCAGAGGTCTCAGGAAGCTTATCTCGTGGACTATGCTAAGCCTTTCTGGTAGCAAGTGTTTTTAATTTGTTGGTGCAGTTCAGGCTTCAGTCCAGTAGATGGCACTTAAGACTAAGAGCCGCCGGGCTCGGTGGCTCAGCCTGTAATCGCGCGCTTTGGGAGGCTGAGGTGAGTGGATTGCCTATCCTCAGGGTTCGAGACCCGCCTGGGCAACTTGGCGAGAACTCATCTCTACAATAAATAAAAAAATCAGCCGGGCGTGGTAGCGCGCGCCTGTAGTTCCGGCTACACGGAAGGCTGAGGCGGAAGGATCGCCGGAGCCCAGCAGGTCGAGGCTGCACTCTAGTCTGGGCGACGGAGTGAGACCCGAACTCAAAAAAAAAAAAAAAGACTAAGAGCGGCTTGCACTCAGGTAGGATTACGTCAAGGGAAGCACTTGTCCTAATGGGGGGTTGGCAGGAAGAGGTCTTGTTGGGGTGTGTTGAGATCTCAGGGGAAAGGTTGGGAGGCGCGTTGCTCTTCGTCCTGAGTCAGCTTCCCCATCATGCCCCTGTTGAAGGGCTCACGCCTTCGGTGCACAAGTCCGTCGGTTCCCAGCCACAGTGCAGCAGCAGGCATACACCCCGCTAGGGGTTGGCTACCATCAAAACAGGCCTGGGGCGGAGACTTTCTAGTTCAGAGCAGGCAACTCCAGAACTCGTTCGTCCCTCATCGCTGGAATGCTGCTGCTCTGTGTGGGCACAGGGAGTTGGGTCCCGCCTGGTGTCTGAGCCCAAGCGGTGCACACTCCCTTATCAGCGGGGTTGGAGCCACCAAGGAAAGCACGAAAAAACACTATCTCCAAACGCACGCGTTACAGCGCCAGCGGGAAGAACCACCGTTGCATCCGCTGCAGCGTAGGAGGGGGTGGGAAGGGAGGTAATCCCCTCTCCATTTCTGTTCCCAGGTGTTAGTGCTTTCGTCGATTGGCACCATGCCCATAGTTCTCTTGTCCCGAGGGAGTTTTGGTCGGCTGCACGGCTCTCTCCCTTAAGGCAGCCAAGGATTAGATCTTGGGGGCTGGGGGGAGTAGAAGTTCTGCGGCTCCCCAGGGACCCTGTGCTTGCAAAAGGTAGCCCAGGTTGTGAGGAATGTGTGCGCGGGATCTGGAGGTGCAATGACGCGGGAGCAAAGAGTCCCCAGGCAGGGCACGGACACCAAGGATGAACAGTCAGTGTGGTGTTCTCCGAAAATGCATAGATTTTAACCCAGTCAGAAAATGTATAGATTTTACGGGGAGTGCAGGCGCATCTGTAGGAACTGGCCACCCAGTACTTTGTCCCCAGCAAGTTCCCAAATCACCGCCAATAGTGTTGGCCTGGGTCACAAGGGCAGAGGGCTCCCCAACAGTTTGGTGGTAAACATTGTCAAAGGAGTCCGGATCAGAGAAGCCTTTCACCTACCCTTCCATGGGTCTCTGAGGTTCTCTGGGACTGATCTCTGCCGTAGTCACTGCTTTCTGCTCCCCAGCTTCTTCTCATGGGCACTTGGACAAGTCCTAACGCTCTTCACTCAGTTTTCCATTCGGGACTTGTCCATTCCCTGGTAACTTTGATCTTCTTTCTGAGGAGAACTCGCCTCTGATGTCCCTAGTCAGCCATACAATTATGAAGGCTAAGTCCCACGAGAAGCTGCCTGAAAGCTGAAGAACCAGGGAATCCAGCTGCGTGGCTCGGTCCGGCTCAGTTCAAGTCTGAAGGCCTCAGAACCACGGAAGCCGATGTTGTAACTCGCAGTTCATGAACAAAGGCCTGAGGACCCCAGGGTATGACTGGTATAAATGCCAGAGTCCAAAAGTCAGAGAGCCTGGAGTTCTGATGTCCAAGAATAAAAGAAGAAAGGCTCTGGTCTTACTTTTTAAACCTATTCTGACAGTCTTTGTTTTTTAATGGAAGTTTTTAGTATTTTTATATTTTATGTAATGAATAATATAGTTATATTTAAACCTATCATCTTGCTATACATTTTATATTCCTGTCATGTACTTGTTACTTTTCTTATGGTTAATTGAGTATTTTTAATTCCTTTTTTCCCCTGTATTGAATATTCTTGTTTCTTCCTTGTATTCCTTTCTAGTGCTTATACTTGATATTTCAATATACATTCTTGACTTGTAAGAGCCTACCAAAGTTAGTGCTATTAGCATTTCCTAAACAATGCTAAAACCATTGTTTTCTCTCTTACCTTTTACACTACTATTGTCATACATTTTCTTCTATGTTTTATGTCTTCTATTCTTTTAAAGTCATTATTTTCTTTTAGATATCCACGGTCATTTTTTCTAATGCTCTCATTCTTTCTTGCAGTTTCATCTTTCCATCTGGAATTAGTTTTCTTTCAGCCTGAAAAATTTACTGTAGTATTTCTTATATAGTAACCAATTATCTCAGCCAGGGACTGTCTCCTACTCTTCTCTTTGTTTGAAAATACTTTTTTAGCATTCTTACTTTTGAAGGTAAAATCTATACATTTTCTGACTGGGTTAAAATCTATACATTTTCTATTGATTGAAAATTACTTTTAAATATTTCAGAACACAGCACATTTTCCACTGACTTTCATATTCCTATTTATCAACTTAATAGCTATCAGTTTTACTGTTATTGCTTTTATCATTTCTTTTAGTCTTTGGATTTTAACAGCTTGACTTTGATGTAGCTCATCGTGGTCTTTATTCTATTTATTGTGCCTTCAGTTTGCTGGACTTTTTGAAATGTGAATTGATCCTTTTATCAGTTTTGGAAAAATACTGGTTATTATATTTAAAGACTGCTTTTGCCAAAATCTCTCTATCTCCTTTGGGTAGTCTAATTACAAATATGTAAGACCTTCACTGTGTCCAGTAAGTCTTCTACACTTTATTTTGTTCTTTCCATGCTTTTTTCTCTGTTTCAGTTTACAAGTTTTTTTGTTGGTCTATTTTTTTAGTTCACTAATCCTGTCATCTTCTCTGCAGTTTACTGCTACTCATTCAATGAACTTTACATTTTAGATATTGTGCTTTTTCAGTTTTTAAGTGTCCACTTGATACTTATTTTATAGATTTCAGTTCCTCATAGAAATTTCTTATTTTTCATCAATTTTTGTCAATCTATACCTCACTTTTTAATAACATATTGATCTTAGTTATTTTAATGTTCTTCTTGGATGACTCTAGTATGTGGGTCATTTGTTCATATGCTTCTATTCCTTACTTTTTGTCTTGATTGATGGTCACATTTTCCTTCTTCTTTGCATGACTGGTAACTTTTGATTGTATGTCAGACCTTGTGTATAAAACAATTGTAAAGGTTTAAGCTCTATAATTCATCTGGCAACCGGAAAGCTTTCCCCACGAGAGGCTAATCACTTTGATTCAATCCAGGACAGAGCAGGATCAGATCTAGGTTGCAGTTTTAGCCAAGATTTGATTCACCTTTGGTCCATCTTTGTTCCTTGTTCATGACCCTTACCAGCTTTTAATGGAAAGCCTGGTAGGTTTTTGTCTCCATAGCCCTGAAAGACTGTGAGAGATTTAGCTTTGACTTTTTCTCCACAAAGTTCCAAAGTATGTAATATGTGTATATGTGGTGGAACTCTGCCCTTAGCAACACTTTGTCTCAGAAATGCAGTGAGATGTGTAAGATTTCACTCTGCCTTTCAGGCCCAGCCCTATCTTTGTTCATTTACCCTCATGCATTTGACCCATAGAAAACTGGCCACTTGTTTGTGGCTTCTCTAGTTGCCAAACAATCACACTGGATTCACGCATCCACCAAATATTCTTCTGTTTTCTCCTTATTCTAGTAAAGTTTGTTTGTGTGAGCCTACGCTAATTCTCATATCATACCCAGAATCGACCCTGCAGTGAGCCATGATCATGACACTCCACTGCACTTAAGTCTGGGCAACAGAGTGAGACCTTGACTCAAAAATAAAATAAAAATAAAAATAAACAAACAAATGATAAATAAATGTTATCTTATTTTGTTGTAAATGATTTTGTTAATAAATTAAAAATATGTTTTTAATCTTAAAATGTACAGAATATAAATGACTGTCCAATGAAAAACAAATGCAGTAGGTTTCAGTGTGTAGGCCAAAATATTGATTTTTGTTTTTTGGGTTTTTTTTGACAATCCTTCCGCCTCAGCCTTCCAAGTAGCCAGAACTAGAGGCACACGCTACCACACCCAGCTAAACCAAAATATTGTTATGTGATTTATTCAGATCCTCTAAAGAAGATGATTCACTTCATCAGAAACCTTGCTTTTAGATAGTGCTATTTTCTCTTTAGTGTCATCTCTGATTCTTTCCCTGCCCTACTTCTACGATGATGTATCCAGGCATATTTAATCATTTTTTTCTTTGTACATATTGCTTTTATTTAACTTATCACATGATATGATGTTTATTTCTGTTACCCTAAATACTGTTACGATAATAGATCATTATTTTCTCTTCCAACCTCCAAGACCATCACCTTGCACCTTGCCCAACACACATGCACACACAACCTCACACCACAGAAACCCTCACTTTATAAAGTCATAAGGAAAGCTGAAGTCATCTTAAAGGTTCATCTTTTCAGCATCTACAACAATCATATCATCACACTTTATTCCTCATCAAATTCTTATTGCTCCAGCCACACTGAGCTCTTGAAATTTTTGAAAAAAAATTTAAAAAGCCAAGTTCTTTTGTACCTCTGGGAAAGAGCTGCAGACTCTGAGGACTAAAAAACACAAACACACCAGGTTCTCAAAGCCCACAAGGGTATGTAGAGGCCAGATTGGACCTAACATTGAAGATTACGCTATAGAGCTTGTATGTTGTTCTATGTATACTGATGACACATTGAAGAATTCAAATATACAACAACAGTAAGGTAGTTAATTAATTACAGTTCATCAACTCAGAAGAATATTATGCAGGTTTTAAGAAGGTAGTGAAATAGCTATGCAAAGGTTCCTTATGATGGAACAGATGGGTGGTTACAGGGTATTTGCTTTCCTACAAATAATCACAATACTTCGGCCCTCTGGAATAAAGTACTGTACACACATATTTGCTGTATTGGTTATTTTTAATACAGTAAATTTTAGTTCATAATAGTGAACTTTTATTTTGAATTTTCGTGCTACAATTAAAAAATTTTTTGTTCAAATAACAAATTCTACTTGTTTTGGTGACATCATTATGTCATAGTAATTTTAAATAAACTTTAAATTAAGCTAATGACATGGGAAACAACAAATTATCTTGAATAGCACACAAACACTGAGTTGATCTTTTGTTGGTACACTATGTTGTATTTTGCCCTCATTCAGTTCAAAATGTTATCTAACTTTCATTCTAATTTTTTTAACCTATACAGTTTTTGAAAATGTATTACTCAATTTCCAAACATTTAGAAATAAGGTTCTAGTTATCTTTTCATGACCTTTCTATGTTTATTCTAAGGTAGTGAGTAACCACATTTTGAATAATTTTAGTATTATGCAATGTGTTGAAGATGTGTCATGTTTCCATCATCTGTTACAGACCAGCATATGGTCAATCCTGGTAAATGTTCCATGTGCACTTGAAAATAGTATGTATATTTTTATAGATAGATTCAGTATTTTCCGTATTTCTATTACATCTATATTTCTTAAATCGTGTTGCTTGTATTTTCTACACCCTTAAAGATATATTTTCTGTATTGGTTACTGTGGTATAATACAGAATTTGCCTGTTCTCTGATACATGTTCCTGGCAAAGAGCATGAAAAGCCTTTGAAATATCCTGAGTGACAGGAATGAAATGGCTCATGGCAGGCTTCTAGATAGCTTCAAGATGAGGGCTGGTCACCAGGAAGACTAACCAGGTAATAAGAAGGTTGAGACTTGCAGCCACAGGACCTCCAGAGAGGGGAGGAGGACTGAAGCTTGAGTTTAATCATGTGGCCAGTGAGTTAATCAATCATTTCTATATAAAAAAACACTAATTAAATGTTTGGACACTGTAGCTCAGTGAAGCTTCCTGACTGGCAAACACCCTTCCCAGTATGGGAAGGGTAACGTGCCCTGACTCTCTGGAGAGAAGGCATGAGCCTCTGCATTCAGCACCCTCCCATACCTTGCCCTATGTTTATTTCTAGTGATGATTCTGGTTTTAAAGTTACTTTGATGTTTTAGTTTGTGTTCACATGGTTTACCTTCTTCTAACTTTTTTTCCAACTTTCTATGTCCCTTTTTCTTTTCCTTTTAATTTTTTATGGATGAGATCTTGCTATGCTATCTAGGCTGCCTCCAATTCCTAAGCTCAAGTGATCCTCTTGCCGCAGTTTCCCAAGTAGTTGGGACTATGGGAGCAAGCCACCTTGCCCAGCCCTGTGTCTTATGTCCTTGTCTTTAAAATCTGTCTCTTGTTAGCAGTATACACTTGGAATGAAAAAAAAAAAGATTCTAATAATTTTTAAAAGCTTGGATTGCATATTATATTAAGATTTAATATAATTACTGATATTTGTGTATATTCTCCTTATATTTTTATCTATTGCTCCATCTGTTTCATCTTTCCTTTCTTTTTTTTCTTGCTTGTATTTGAAATGATCGTTTTAAAAAAAAATCTCATTCTATTCTCTATATTAGCTTATTAGTTATACATTCTTTTATACTACTTTTAGTAATTTGAAGATCACAACATACATCTTAACTTATTAGAGCCTAATGTAACTTAGTTTCTACCACTTTCTAGACAAAGCTAAGACCAAAGGATGCTGTCTTTTATGATTTATTTATTTTTGTCGTGAGTTCTAATTCTTGAATACTTCACATTGTATATATATGATGAGTATACATCATATATATGACTATATATATACACACACACACAAAACGCGCGCGCGCGCGCACACACACACACACACACACACTTTCCATCTGTGTTTTAAAATGAGATTTTCTTTTTTTCTGCCTGAGGAATTCCTTTTAGGATTTTACTTAGTCTGCTGGTGTCAAATTTTGTCAGTTTTTAGTTGTCTGGAATTGTCTTTATTCTAGCCTCATTTTTAAAAATTATTTTTTAAGAAGATGTAGGGTACAATTCAGGATTTGTTACACAGACGTTGATTATGCAGGTATCTTTGTTAATAGGTATCCCTCTCCCTCCCCTAGCAGTTTCCCTCAACTGCCAAACCCACCCCCATCACTCCCCTGATAGTTTCCCACTACTGCTAGTCCCTTTCTTATAGTATTATAGTTGTTCAAGGTCCACTTATGAGTGAGAACATATGGTGCTCTGTTCTTTGTTTCTGTGATAGATCACTGAGTATGATCGACTCTAAAGCCATCCAAGTTGCTGTGAAGTTCATATGTTTGACCTTCTTTATGGCTGCATAATATTCCATTGTGTATATGTACTACATTTTTTTTTATTCAGTCCAGCTTTGATGGGCAACATGGTCGGTTCCAGGTTTTTGAAGGCTATTTTCTTTGCGTATGTATAATCTTAGGTTGGAGCCTCCAGTCTAAGCCTTCATGAATATATATTCAAAATATGTGCAAGGGTTACACACCGGTGTTGAAATTACATAGTCACAGTAGATAACTCATTATTATGCAATATCAGTGCACAATTTCAATGCCCAGTAGTCAACCTGATGCCATAAAGAACCTAGTACCTTTGCATTCTCCAGTATGTAACCAATTAAATCTGCCTTTCTCATCCAATGCTCCTTTGTATCTGAGTCCCTCTTTGCTTTTTTTGGTTTTTTCTTCCTCTCCAACTGTTATTTTTTCAATAATTGATATCCCCAGAAATTTAGTCAAGGACTATTAACTTCTAGTTTCACATTCTGTGTTAAATAAACTAAATTGCTTGACGATTACATATTTGCTGATGTTGTCCTTGTCAGGATGATAGCAAAGAACTCCAAGGGTGATCATCATAAAAATGGCAAGAATGCTGCTTGGGGAAAGTTTAATCATTTAAAATACCTGCAAGACTTTTCCAAAGTGTGAGAAACCAAAAGAAAACAACAACAACAACAACAACAAAAACAACTTTAAGCGCTTCACATGTCTTTAGCCTCATCTTGAGTAAATGCTTTGACCTCTGGCTGGATTGGTACTTAAGTGCAGTCTTATTTTATTAGCTATTTCTAGGCTAAATATCCCACTCAGATTATAAAAATGAAAAAATACTCCTGTAATAGACCACTATTTGTGATTGCCCTTTTTGTGCTTAGGCTTCACACTTTCACTTTTTAGCTCTTTTACTTTAGGCAAGTCGAATTCCTAAGAATGTTGGGCTTACCTTATTCATACCATGCTGATAACAACTTCCTCTCAAAATTGTAAAAAGCAAAACATATAACATCACAGTTGCCATTGAATAGTCCCTGGGACGTGGTAGGTTTTTCTTTTGCCAATCAACTATTAGTAAAGGCAAGGATTTATCTTTAAAATGTCAGGTGCATTTCTTTTTGCTTTGTGTGCATTCTAAAAATCCCATCGGAAATTACACATAAGCACTTTCATTACTAATATGCTGCAGTGTATGTGATTTTGGAGATTGTTTTCCTATTTTTCAAATGGCAGTATATATGAGTAAAATACAACATTTAGACTTGAAGAGTTTAGAGAGTAGAAATTTTAGCAAGAAAATATTCTTTCTAAGGAATATAATAATTGGTTATATGGAACATAGCTTATAATTTAAAAACTATGAGAGAAGTAATTTTTCTCATATTATTTCTCATGGGTACTATTTATATTTTTCTCATTTTTCAATGCTGTCTTTTCCCCCCACAATCCCCCCAGTTCTATAAATCTTATTTAAATGCAGAAATGTCATTTGAATGTCAAAACCAGAATCAGTTGAGTAGAATGTAAACTATAGATTAGTTTTAGTTCTATGTAACAAGAATTTTAAAGAAGTTGATATTCTTTTCCCATAATCCATGTTTTAGGATACATTTTAAGAAAATAACCAGAAAATAGAAGGGAAAATAGTATAACTGTGATTATTTTGAAAATATTTTAATATTCCACAAACTCAGGACAATTATAGACACTATTATTTCCATATAGTGGATTAGCCTATTAAAATGCTGCTTATTGGATATTTAAAGGTAGGAATATATTTACATTGTAATGCAGAGTATAAAAAATAGAATTATAAATTGCATTTTTACTGTTAAAAACATACATATTAAGAGCTAACAAGGAAATACACCAGAATATTGGCAGAAATTAGAATTAGTTGGTTCATTTTGAAATATATTTTCTTCTGCTATTCTAGTTGGTTTCAAATAAATATTCTTTAAAAGTAAGAATTATTTTAAAATGTGAGGTCTCCTCATTAGAAACAAATTTAATGTATTATTAAATATATTATCTGTCCATTGTTTTCATAGAATTTGACTATTTCTGTGGTATAAATACTTCTACAATGGCTGATTTTAAGTTACTATTGCTTAAATAACCAGCTGGTAGAAATTCTGAAAATATAATTGATCTGTGAGTTGGTATAAGCCATTTTAACATACCATTGCAGGGATCCTATTAATCATGCTGAAAGCTAGGTAAATAAAAGGAAATAATCTAATATTTATAACCCGATTACAATTGAACTATCCCCTGGCTAACCAAATAGTATATAAGAAGAAGTATCTCTGGCTGGGTGCTGTGGCTCACGCCTGTAATCCCAGTACTTTGGGAGGCTGAGGTGAGGTGGGAGGATTGTTGCTTGGGCCCAGGATTTTGAGACTGGGTAGACCTCATCTCTACAAAGATAAAAATAAAAAAATTGGCTGGATATTGTGGCACGAACCTGTAATCCCAGCTACTGGGAGTCTGAGGCAGAAGGATCGTTTGAGTCCAGTAGGTTGAGGTTGTGGTGAACCATGATTGTGCCACAGAACTCCAGCCTGGGTGATTGACTGAAACCCAATCTTAAAAAAAAAAAAAAAAAATAGCCGGGCTCGTTGGCTCAGCCTGTAATCCCGCGCCTTTGGGAGGCTGAGGTGAGTGGAAAGCCTGAGCTCGTGGGTTCGAGACCCGCCTGGGCAACTTGGAGAGCCCTCATCTCTACAATAAATAAATAAATAAATAAGCCGGGCGTGGTAGCGCGCGCCTGTAGTTCCAGCTACTTGGAAGGCTGAGGCGGAAGGATCGCCGGAGCCCAGCAGGTCGAGGGGGAGCATGCCACTGCATTCCAGTCTGGGCGACAGCGTGAGATTCCAACTCAAAACAAAAACGAAAACAAAACAAAACAAAACAAAAAACAAACAAAAAAGTAACTTATAGATAATTGCCTTAGTTATAAAGTTTATTTTTATAAACTAGATACTATACCCTAGTTCCCTAAATGAATTCAGTATTTACCACCCTTCCTTTACTAACTGTAGCTATATCTTTTTTTTAATGATTGAATTTTTGATTTATGAGTCATTTTTGTTTGTCTAGATTTCAGTATTAAGTAGTTCACTTTTTGACTGTCCAAGAACTCATGAGTACTTTTATGAATTGTCTCACATATGTGACTGTTTGCCACTTGGCTTTATATTCAAAAGACAATTTGCTGGGGAATAATAATCTTCACTAATACAGTTTTTTTGTCAGAAATATGAAGACAATGTTTCACTGTATTCCGAAATTGAATGTTGCTGTGATGAAATTTAAGGCCAACTTTAATAATTTCTTCTTGCAATTGACTTGTTATTTTCTGTCTGTATGCCTGAGGTATTCTTTATCAGGACACATAATAATTTAATTAGGATTTGTGTCATTTCTGAATGTACTGTTAAAGTTATTTCTGGTGTATAATAGAACCTCTACAGATTCAGTTCTTCATGTTACAGCTACATTATTGTATTATATTTCTTAAATTTTTCATTTCATTCATCATATTTCTAATAAGCAGTTTTCCATATATTTGATCATCTTTGTGTCCATAATTGTCAATGAGAATCTTTAACCTCTGTTTCTCTTTTCTTTGAACTTCATATAATTAATTCAAATCTTTCCTTTGTGTCATGTATTTTACTTTTTATTGTGTTTATTCTGTTTCTTGCTATTTCTTTCTTTTTTTTAATAATCAGTATTTTTTATTATGATATTGGGGTACAGTTAAGGGTTAGGTATACAAATATGCTTCGTTCAGGCACCCTTGTTGATAAGAGGTGTCTCCTCATCCCCAGACTGATATTGACTACCGTTAATCCCATCTCCCTTCCCCTTCTGTCCCCATAGTTTCCACCACTGTCAGTCATTTTCCTACAGTATTACGTTGCATGTTCAAGGTTCACTATATGAGTGAGAACATGTGATACTCAGATCTTTGTTTCTGTGAGAGGTCACTCAGTATTATAGATTCTAGTTCCATCCATGTTGCCGCAAAATTCATGATTTTG
>CAUYQG010197689.1:0-22124 GCA_963574415.1 Tarsius wallacei | reverse complement strand
TTTTAGTTCAATGTGAGTGTGAATACATGTGTGAGGGTTTGATCTAAATTCCTTTCCTTTTTTTTCTTTTTCTTCTCCTTTCATTTTGGGTTGGGTGAGTATGTGTGTATTTGGTTTTCCTGTTGTTTGTTGTTGTTGTTTATTTAATTCACTGTATTCTTTATTGCTGTTATCTCAGTTATCAACTCCTTCATTCTTTCCTCTTATTGCTCCTCATTTCTATTTATTCCCTCTATTAATATCTTGATATCTAGAATTACCCTATTGTTAACATCTTACATTAGTAGAGTATCTTTGTTACAACTAATGAAACAATGTTGATACATTATTATTAACCATACTTTATTCAGGTTTCTTTAGTTTTTACCTAATGTTCTTTTACTGTTCCAGGATCCCATATAAGACACTACATTACATTTAGGTTTTATGTTTCCTTTGGCTCATCTTGGCTATGACAGTTTGTCAGAGTTTCCTTGATTTTAATGACCTTGTCAGTTTTGAGGAGTACTGGTCAAGTATATTGAAAGATGCCCCACTATTAAAATTTGTCTGAATTTTTCTCATCATTAGACTGGGGTGATAAGTTTGAGGGAGGAAGACCACAGAGGTAAAGTGTCACTTTTTATCACATCATAGCTAGGTTAAATACTATCAACACAACTTTTCACAGTTGATATTGACCTTGATCACCTGACTGAGGCAGTGTTTGTCAGGTTTTTCTTTGCCCCCTTTCCATTTTGTGTTCTTTGAAAAGAAGTCTCCATAATCTCTGATTAAGGAGTGAGGAGTTATGCTCATTCTCCTTGAGGATGAAGCACCTACATACATTATTTGGAATTTTTCTGCGCTGGAGATATGATTCTGGCAATTTTTAAAAAGATTTTGATTAAACATCATTTATCAAATTATTTTGTATGGTTAGTGTTTTCTGGATTCTAAGAAAATTTTGCCTACCCTATAGGGGTCTCTTTACTTGTCTGCATTTTATGATCCTTCTTTAATGAGAATACATTGCTTTTGGAATAATAAAATGGAAGTTTTAAACATTTAATAAAACAATCCATAGTTTTTCAGATGTGAAATTTTTCCTCCTACATCTTTTGGAATTTTAGTTTTAATTATTTTTAGACATCTATGCCAGCCCTGTTGGTTTGGAAAAGTCTTCATAAATTAAAAATAAAATCCCAAGTTTTGAAAAACAAAGATGTTTAAAGATGAATAAAAGGTTGCAGAAACCATCTCTGGTGCAACTAAATCGTCAACATGTGAGGAATTAGTAACAAATCACTTTTGAATCAACCATTGACAGTTCAGTTTTTCTGCTGTCTTTTCACCTGACAGACTGGTTCTTATCTACTTCAGGGTTTGATCTTCCTTGATAACCTAAGACCCTGTCAGATCTTCCTGGACACCTCACACATTCACTCATTTGTTCACTTCATTCAGCAATATTTATTCATCACCTATTGTGCGCTAGACACTGGGGGAGACAGAGAAATAAGTCAGATAACCACCCTGTCTTTAAGGAACTCAGTTTATTGTATGAATGCTCAAATGCAGTTGGCAGTTATGAATGTTGATTCATTATGTACCAATCATTCTCATACACAGACTGTATAAAACTTTGCATGTGAAATGGAAGCAATGACATCAGGCTACAATAGTATGCATACAATGAGTAAAAGATAATTTGGAGGAATTTAAATTGAATTCAAGGTTTATTGGGTTCTTGGTTTTTCAAGAAGTTCACAATAAATAAGATAAAAGATTGTATGCTGCTAGTCTTGCTTTTGTAACTAAGCTTTCTCAGAGAGGAGTTTGTGTTTATAAGGAGTTTAACCTTCTATTGAAGATTACCATGGGAAAACCAGATTTTAAGTCCCAAATAAACTAAACAGTATGTAACAGACCCTGCTAGTGTCCTACCCAATACCCATTATTCCCGTCTTCCTTACTCAAAGAACCTCAACTTTGTTTGAGGCAGCAATATACTCAACTTCCCATACACATAACTTCCCATGACCTAGTTCTGATCAGTGAGGTGTAAGCAGAAGTCTACTGGATGGAGTTTCTGGAAAGGCTATTGTTTCCCTCATAAAGAAAAACCCTTTCATGTACCAGATTCTTTAACCCTTTGCTTTATCCTTTTACCCCTTTCCTCTGGTGTAGAACACAGACAAGGTGCTTGGAAGTTGAGCAGCCATTTTACAACCTCAAGAATGAAAACCACACACTAAAAAGACAGTAAAGCAGGAAGCTGCAAGGATTCTCTTGAGCAGCTACATCTACCCTATACTGCCTACCAGGGAATGTCTTGTTAAAACAAATAAACACACTCAAGACATATCTTGTTGAGTCCCTGCAATAAGTTTTCTGTTACATGCAGTCGAATGCAGTCCTAACTGTTCACTGCCTCAAAGAGGAAAAGTTTACAGGACAAATGTGTTGCTTTTTATTTGGAAAAGAGAAAAAGTCTTCCTTCTGATTTGAAAAGCAATAAGATTTACTGGCATATGTATAAAAGTATTTTCTATATGCGAAAAAAAAGAACTTTTCATGGTCTATTTCTGGGCATGGTGGAGAGCAAGAAATCTGGAAGAGCAGAAGATGTTAAGTTAACTCCTGCCCTCTGACTAAGTGTTTTCCCATACTAGAAAAGTGTCTCCTAAAATATGTCTTGGCACAGCAGGTCCTTGAGATGCACCTTGGAGAACAAAGATTCCTTGGTCCATACATTTGGTAGATACTGTATATAGAAGCTCGCCTTAATGGTAGCTATTATCTTGTTAAAGGCTCTGGATAAATCAGAAGTCAAAAAAAAAAAAACCTGTTTAACATGATTTAACTTAACGCTTTAAAAATTTAGTAGCACCTATTACAGTCCTGGAAAATGTATTTGGGAAAACTTCACCAGAGAAATAAATAAAGATACAAACTTTAAAAATCCAACTAGTTTAAAATTCTCAAGGAACCAGAACAATGGCTGCTTTCTAGAAAGGAATCTATCAAGAACAGAATGGGCAAAAAGAAATGTTTTATTCACACTGCAGGTAGAGAGCTATTGATGCAGTAAAGGGAATGAGGTTTACAATGGGCAGTAAGTTAAATTATCAGTGATAACACAAATTGTGTAGGTACCAACAGCATGGTAACCATCGAGAGACTATCAGTTGATTTTTCTCTTGATTTTTCCCAGTGCGTTTGTTTTCTCTCATCAGTAAAGCCCCAAACAGGACTAGGGCCCCAAATTGTGATACAAAATTAATAATGATAGCCAGCCACCCCCAGGAAGGATTTCATCTTCCTCTTTCTCTTGGGAAGTTCTCATCTCTTAATAATTTACACTTTGACTCATGGAGGAATAATTTGTTCTCTTCCCACTTTGTGACCCAAATACATAACTTCTAGAGACCAAATATAGGCCAAGATGTCCTCATAGACAGGCTTGTTCTTTGGTTGCACTCAGGTATTTCTACTCTTTCTTTTGGTGATAAGCAACATCTCAGCTCATACTGGAAATATAAGTTTTGTAACTTATAAGCAAGTAACCCATTGGTTACTCTGAAATATTCAGAAAGAGGTGGGAACACATAAGAACTCAAAGTGAAGGAGAAGTAAAAATGTATGTAAACAGATAACAGTTACAAAACCTATTTAAGATTGACCTATTTAAGATTGACTAAAGGTCAATGATACTGACTAATATCTTTCGTGTATATAAACCCAAGTTGGCAGGGAATCAAGTATTTTTTATTGAATGTTTCTGAGTATCTTATCCTCCCTGAATTCTCTTGGACATTTAACACTGTTGCTTACTTTCTTAATTTTTATCTTTTTTTATTCAAAGATTTTTGTTTTTTAAAATAATTGTCATAAGTCTCTCTTTTTCAAACTCTCTTCTCCCTCGATGGAATGTCAGAGTCCCAATCTGTTTCCTCCCAATCCATCATCATGGCCCTCCCTCAGCTATCAGTTCTTAGCTCCCTGCTTCTCACACTCAAAGGTTTATTCTTTGTCATGATCTTAACTATCACATCTAAGCATCAGCAGATCCAAATCTAGAATTCTGGCTCCTCATGCAGCTATACTAAAGTTGAAAACTGTCTAAAGGGAAGTTCCCACTCACATAAATTGTAAGTGATATTTCTTTATCCATTACTTCATGGACTCTTTGTAACATCCTGTAAAATAGGCATTCCTATCCCAGTTTATCAGTGAGAAAACTGAAGTCAGAGAGATCAAGTCATTTGTCTAAGATCGTGTAGCTAGTGAGTAGCAGATAAAGGATTCAAAGCCAAGTCTAGCTATCTGATGAAAATTACTTGTTCTCTCTACTACTCCTTATCACTTCTTTAATCAAATGCTGGCTTTCATCATATCAGTGAAGGAGAATAGAGTTCTAGGTGAATCATTTGGGTTAACCAGCTGGAGATTGTGAGATGAAAGAGTAGAAAATGTGGGCAAAGTGAAATCTCAGATGTGCCACCTTCCTTCCTCTTCACATTCAGATTAACCTTACAGGCAGGTCAAGTAGTGAGTAGCCCACATAGTGGAATGTGAGAGATGCTGAATAGACCTCCTTCCCCTCAAAACATCTTTCCAGTGCACTCCCCACCTCCACTGCTCCTAAAGTCCTCTAGGTTTTTAATTCCTAGAAGTTCCTGTGGCTTATCAAAGTGGAAATATGCCCAGGAGAAGAAACAATAAACTGAATTACTGGCATGAAATCATTCAGAAAATATTTATTAAACATCATTTATTAAGCAAATTGGATCATATAGTAACAGCCACTTTTGTTTACTTAGCTCTCTAGATTTGCAGAGCCTTATCAGAATCTGAAGAAGTACTTAAGGCTTGAGATTATAATCTTCTTTTTACAGATGATGAAATTTTGTCTCAGAGAGTCTGAGTGACTCATCTAAGGTGACACACTTTCAGAACCAGGGCTCAGACTTGAGTCTTCTGATTTTCAAGCTTATGCTCTTTCCTTTCTATCACAGTAACTCGAGAGGTTTATTCAAGATGAACATACTGAAGAATTAAATAACAATTCAAGATAATAATATAAGTAATGTCAAAAGACAATAAAAGGGCCAAATGACCAATATAGACAATAATTACTGTAGGAGTGACCAGGAAGTTCGCTGTGAGTAAGAGTCAGCAGAGAAGGCTTCAAACAGGAATTAGAACTTAAGCCTTGTCTTGGAAATTGAATAGGAAAAAGACAGCCAGAGAAGAAAGGGAGCGTGTTCCAATGTGAGAGACAGGAAGAATAAAGGTGCAGAGGCGAGAAAGTGCAAGTCTTGCTTGAAGAAAGAAAGAGGAGATCAATTTAGCTAGAGAATAGAGATTTATATTGGGAAAGAATGAAAAATATAGACAATAGGGAACTGTGAAATAATTTTGAGTAAAAGAGTGAAACTCTGAAAGCAGTATATAGGTAGATTAATCCAGCAATATACATTGTAGAGGATGCATTCAGGCAAGGAGATACTGGAGGTAAGGAAGACCAGTTAGAAACCTATAACAGTCAGGTAGAGATAAAGTGACAAGAGCCAATATAATGCTGGGACTATGAAAGAAAGCCAATTGTAATTGGCAAGATGAAGAAAGAAGGAGACAAGAGTTGAACTTGCCTGAGAGTTTTCAAACCTAGATGACTTAAAGAAGAAAATTCCATGAACAGAAATCAGCAAGACAGGTAGGGAAACTGGCTCAGGAAGTTTAGTTTTTGACATCTTGGGGTGGAAGTAACAATGGAAGGTCCAAATGAAACTGTCTAGTAGGCAATTGAAGATGTAGACATGGAACTTGAGAGAAGGTCAGACCTAGAACTTCGTTGTTATGGTGTAATGGGAGAAGCCCTGAGAGTCAGGATACCTAGGGCTTAGTCTCTGCTCTGCCACTAACTTACAAAGTCATGGGCAAGCCATCCCTCTGGGCCTGTTCCCTTCACTGTAAAGTGAAGAAGTACTCAGGCACTATATGGGAGAGACAAAAAAAAAAAACACCGAGAATTTATTTGTTTAAAAATTGTGTACTTATTCTTACATGTTTAAACTTCAGTCACCTTCAAAGTTCTCTCCATCTGGTGCAATACACCTATACAGATGCTTTTTCCACTGCTCAAAACAGTTTTTGAACTCATCGATGTTGATGTCTTTTAGTACTTTTGCCACTTTTTGTTTCACCTCTTCCACATTGGCAAATATTTCCCTTTGAGGACTTTTTTCATCTGGGAAACAAAAAAGTCACTTGAGACCAGATCAGATGAATAGAGAGTGTGGGGCATGGGAATCACACTGTTTTTGGTCAAAAACTGCTGAACACTCAGCGCGGTGTGGGCAAGTGCATTGTCATGGTGGAAGAACCAGTCACCTGGCTGCCACAACTTGGGATGTTTCTTCCACAAATCATGATGCAACCTTCTCAAAACTTCCAGATAAAAGTTTTGGTTGATTGCTTGGTCTGGAGGAACAAATTCCAAGTGTACTCCAAGGAGCCTACCCTACAAGAGATACTTACAGGTTTTTTTGGGCCCCCCCTCATATGATCTCTGAGGTACTCTCAAGGACCATGAATCAACTGAATTGTATTGACCTGCATACATGTTCTCTCTAAGAGAAAATCAACAGTCTTAAGGGGAAAAGGCATTAAATAATCTCCAAATGCTGTGATTCTGTGACAGATCTCAGAAACTCTATTCACTTAGGGAGTAAAAGAGAAAGAGAAGCCAGCAAAGGAGATACAGAGAAAGTAATCAGAGAGGTAAAAGCAGGAAGAGAGAAATTCTAAATCAAGGGGCTAAAACAAGGAATTAAAAGTATTACAATTAATGAGATAAATATTTATATCAAATATGACAAAGTATTAACATGTCTATTAAATAAAGAATACATTTAGATAGATAAGGATACCTCTAAGATTCCAACTGAAGAACGATGCAAATAGTAAACATATGGAAAAGTGTTCAGTCCCATGAGTAATCAGAGAAACGAAAAAATTATTAAATTAATTTTTAACCATCCCAAAAGATTTTTTATAAAGTCTGATATTAGAGCTGCAAGGGAACTGGAGCATTCATATGTCATTGTGGTGTTGAAATTTGTGCAGTCCTTTTGGAAATCATGATCCATAAAAACGTTCCTGCTCTTTGGTCTAGTAATCTCACTCCTGGGACCTTGTCCTAGAGACAGAATTACAAAGAAGAAAAGAACTGTACATATTAAGATGTTCAAAGCACAGAAAAATTTGGAGTTATTTAAATGTCTAATTATAGGAGAATAACTAAATAAAGTACAATATACTGGTGGATATAACCGTATGTGACCATTGATATGATAGATATGAAAAACTATAGCAACAGAAATAATATTTACAATAAAAGTTGTTTTAAAAGCATAATTTTAAAAGATATGTATACATATAAAATATGTATATGTATGCAAACTGACAAAGTGAAATGTGGAAACATAAAAATAATTTTTAAAAGACATGTAATAGTGTCAAGTGAAGTAGAGAGGCCAAAGAGTATTATGACAGAAAAGATCATTAAAAGTCTTGCTTAAGAGATTATTTGTGTTGCTCTGAGTACAGGAAAGTGTAGGAAGGAAAACAGATTCAGACAGTTAAAGGGTAATTTTGTGGTGAGTAAGTGGGGTTTATAATATTCTTTCTAGAAATTTGGCAATGAAATGAATAGAATGGTAGCTGGAAGGAACAGCAAGGTTGAGGTGTCAGTGGTAATGTTAAGTTTTTGTTTGGTTGGCTTTAAGGAACTGTAAGAAAGAAAGGGAAGAAAACAAGGTAGATATAGAAGTAGAGCTATCATGAATGAAGCAGAGAGAAGTCAAAGTATCAGAGCTTCTCAGTTTTGAAACAGGCAAGAAAACTCTTTAGAAGACACAAAGGGAGAATGAAGTTAGAAAAGATAGAAAACAGCTGCTGTGGAACATTCACTAGGAACTCAGCGGGCTAAAAGGAATGAGAGCTTTGGTGAAGTTACAGGACACGAAGTTTTATTTGGTCAAGCCAACTTTGTACTCCGGCTTCATCCACAGTCCCCTCCAGTCCTAGGAGAGAGAAGATTGCCCCAAGGTGAACTAAAGCTAAATTGCTAGAGAAGGCAGCCCTAAAGTAACAGACCAGGAAGTCTAGGCAGTTTGCTGGATTACATATATGGGACTGAGGAAATGGAGGAGGCTGAGTCAGTTGGGATGGAGAGAGCAGTCTAACTGGGTGGGGATGGCAAGCAGGGGAGGTGAATGGCAGAAAGACCATGATCATAGGAATACACGGGAGAAAGTGCAGATGGGGAACAAGTTATGCAATCATTTAGGCAGTGCCCATGAGACTGGGAGACTAGTGAGGAATGGCGAAGAAGGCCAGTTAATTTACTCCTAAAGGAAAGAGTCCTGCAGAACAGGAGAGTCCTAGGAGCCCTTCAAAGAACAACAATGGAAATTTAGAGACACTGAAATCATTTTTTTCTACAGTCCACCCGAACCCTACTCTCTAGAGAGAGACCCCTTAAAAGCCAATAAGAACTTGGTATCACTAGATCAGAGATCAGAGACAGGTCAACAAGGGTGGGTCAAAAGAAAGGCAAGGCTTGAGTCTGGCTTAGGAGATCAATAGGTGGAAAGGCTATTTCAGAAAGAGAAAGCTTAGAAGTGTGAGCCCACTCTTTTCATGAATGCCTGCCCAGAAATTCTTACTTCCCAAGGCTTACGGGTTAGCTTTCCAAGTTCCATACCCCTCATCCAATACCAGGAGAGAGAAGGAATGAACACGTAGGAAATTCTGAGGGAAACTGTCCTGATCCTAGTGCTCTGCCCTGGCCTCAAAGTCTGATCTGAAAGAGCTGGTGATAGAATTATCACTTATCTTGGGCAAGAGTTAGAGAAAGAGAAGAGCTCGGTACAGCACCAGCTCTGGGCATCAATTCCTGCCACCACCCCATCCTCTGCACAAACCTGCTCTACCCCTCAGTGCAGGAAATTATAGCCATAGACATGAAAGCTCCTCCTCCTCCTCAGTCTGAGGCATCCAGTCTTCCTTTCATTAAGTACAGGAGAGTTGCCAAATATGTTCTCAGCAAATATCATAAAAGGAGTTCCAGTCCCGTTCCTGCCCCAAAGGCTGTTATCAACAGGGGCCTTACCCCCGAGTCTCCTCAGGGTTCCCGCCCCATGATAGGACTCTAACTCATGCTGCATGCCAATTCAACAGTGCCAGGCCTCCTGTTGCATGTAAAGACGCTGGCATGCAGTCTCCCTGAGATTGTGCCCTATTCTAGCACCGTGGTAGGCAAGACTAACCTGTCTTCTAAGGGGGTACCAGAAAGTGGGTATGGGTGCTACACAGCACATCCTCGGCATCTGTGGTATGTAAGGTGCCCCCACTTCCTGATTTTGGTTATCAGCATCAGATAAATCAGGTCAATCTTGAGATTACTCTGCCTTATCCACACCTTCAGTTGAATGCTCTGGACTGGCTGAGGAAATACATGCTATAGGAGGATATAGAGGGGGCCATTGCTTTTCTAAACTCTGGTTTGTCTATGTGGCTCTTTGAGCTATGGCCACCATGTTTCCTAGCTTTGGCCCCCTCCCTTGCCTTGGGGAAGTGAATCTCTTCTCTCTCTCTCTCTCTCTCTCTCTTCTCTCTCTCTCTCTCTCTCTCTCTCTCTCTCTCTCTCTCTCTCTCTCTCTCTCTCTCTCTCTGTCTCTTCTCTCTCTCTCTCTCTCTCTCTCTGTCTTCTCTCTCTCTCTCTCCCTCTCTCATACTTTCTAAATAAACTATATTTTCCAAACTAATAAAAGGGGGGGAGGCTCCCTTCCTGCTATGGGAGATTTTCTGTTCTCTTGATAAATCCTGCTTTCCCACAAAAAAAAAGGAGGAGGATGTGGGAAATGGGATGGGGAAAGACAACCAAGATTTCCAGGAGGCTGGGATTAATGGCCCCAGGAAAGGACAGAGATGAAGAAAAAGAAGAGTTTATAAGAGATAGAGTCACACATGATTTCTCTGCCTCTCCACAACCCTCAGGGTGGGGGTTGCTTTCCAGAGCCTGGAAAAGAGGCGGAAGCACCCTGTCAGGTATTATTATTGGATTCCCTCACCTCTGCCCTGCACTCATCCCCTTTTATCTCATTTCCTGGCTTCCAATGTTACAATCTATCTGCCCTATGGGTAAGGCAGCTACTGTCCTAGGGGGCAGTTGCCTACCTGCAGTTGCTTTCCTCAGGCAGAGACACCAGCGCCAGAGAGGAGGCAGTTGTGGGAGGATGGGGCCCGCCACTGCGGCAGAGATGCTGGAGCTGACGTCGATACTTATCTCCAGTGAGCAGGTAGAGCACAGGATCCAGGCAGCTGTTGGCACTGGCCAGGGGCCGAGTCACTTTATAGACTACGTTGACAATGTTCAGCACCCGGCAGTCAGCCTCCAACAACCTTGCCAGGTAATAAATGGTGCGGGTGATGTGGAAAGGCACGAAGCAAACAGCGAAGACAGTCAGCACCACAGCAATGGTGCGGAGAGAACGGAGACGAGAAGATGACTGGGCAGCCCCTGGCAAGGGTTGACATAGGCGCCGAGCCATGAGCCCATAGCAGACAAGAGTGACCAGGCAGGGCAAGCCAAAGAGCAGCCCCATGACTGCCGAGCTGAAGTGCACATAGTGGTCAAACTCCTCAGGCCGAGTGGTGTCATGGCACAGAATGATAGCCCCTCTGGTACTGGTTGTGACAAAGAACAGGTTGGGCACGAGGCAGCCGGCTACAACCAACCAAACTGCCAGGCAGAGAAGGCCTGCAAGGCGAGGGCGGCCCCAGCGTAGTGCCCGCAGTGGATGGCAGATGCCCAGGTAGCGATGCACACTGATGCACGTGAGGAACAGGACACTGCAGTAGAGGTTCCAATAGAAGAGAAAGCGGACAAACTTGCAGAACCCAGTACCAAAGGGCCAGTGGTTGCGGGCTGCATAATAGTAGATGAGGGTGGGCAGCGACAGCACATACAAGGTGTCTGACAATGCCAAGTGGAACATGTAGGTGGCTGTTGCATCCCAGGGACGGAGACGGAAGAGAAAGAGCCAGAGAGTTGGAGCATTGAGGCCCAGACCTAGCACAAAGACAACTGCATAGCTCACAGGCAGCAGGATAAACTTGAAATCCTCATCAAACCAGCAGTCCAGCTCCACCTCACTGCCGTCAGGATCTGGGTCAGGGCCCAGGGATCTCAACGACGAGGACTCTGCACTGGCCATGGCCCCCCTAGAGGTGGAAAGGGCAGAAGTGAGGGTGGCTAGATTTCCCTGCCGACTCCCCACCAGCTCTGACCTGGGGCAAAAAAAAAGCATAGAGCAAGGAGAGCAATGGTTGAAGCACTAGGCAGAATGGAAAGGAGTACATCTGGGCACACTCGGGCCAGGTTGGTTTCTACCTGAGCTCCCCTGGGCCAGCTTGAGGAGTGGTGGGCAGCAGGCAGTGCTGGGGCTCAGGAGGGTGGTCAGTGGGTTTGTTGTTCACATTCTGCAGCTGACTCTGTCCCTCAGAGCCTGTCAAGCCGAAGAAAGTGGAGGCCTACCAGCGCTATCCAAAATGGGAAGATGCCCAGACCCAAATTGTCTCCTAACTTGTCATCACAGCTGTGTCCTCATGAAGAGGGGCAAATTTCCCCACAGTGACTTCACCACTACTCTTGCCCTGGTCACAGTGTCTTTGGATGACATTTACCTCCGACACCTTTTCCCCAGGAGCCCCATCACCACCCTTGCCCAAGAACCTTGGCACGTCTCCTACCTGGTCCCCTTGAAGCTGAGCCCAGCTGACTCTGTCACCCTTTCCCTTGGCAGCCAGAGGGCATATCCAAGGGGGTGGAGTTGGGGGTGGGGCCTGTCTCTCCTCCTACCGGGAGATTGTAAGAGCTAGAAAGGCCCTTTCAGATTATCTAGTCCAACCCATTCATTGTACAGATTGGGAAACTGGGGCCCAGTAAGATTACTAATTAACAGCTTTGAAATGACTATAGGAAGGAGCACACAAGGAAATATCCAAGTTTTTAGATGAATAGTCAGGCCACTGAAGATGAATTACAGAAAGATCATGCAAGTCTGTGTGAACAGAAACACGGGAAATGAATTTTAACATGAGCAAGTGCAAGACAACACATTGAAATATTTTAGAAAATCTAAAATACTGATACCAATCTTAACTCCATATGCATATAATTACAACAAATGCATATATACCACTTACTATGTACCAGGCACTGTTCTAAGTGTTTAATACTTATTAATGAGCCCGTAGGCTCTGCTTGAACTAGGTACTATTATTGTTTCTACTTTGTTGATGAAAAAAGGAAGGCACAGAGAGTTTAGGTGTTTTGCTAATTAGTGGTAAAACCAAGATTTGAACCCAGGCAGGCCTGTCTTTGGACTAGGCTCTAGCATCCATGACTTAATTACTATGCTTAGTTGCCTCTCTAAGCCATTGGTCATGATCCAGGAAAAAAAATCAACAAATATTTACTGAAAGCCTACTATGTGCCTGGTCCAGTTCTAGGCACTGGTAGTTCCCTAAGAGTGAAAAAAATAGACAGAAACTCCCACTCTAATGGTACTTACACACTACTGGGAGAATAGTAAAATTAATAAGTGCAATATATAGATTGTAATCATCATTATGGATAAAAATAAAAGAGAAAGGGGGAATAGAGAGAGAAGGAAAGGGGAATATAGAAGGTTGCTGTTTGAAATATTAAGGGTGACTTTTGAATAAAGAACAGGCATGAGGAGGAGAAAAAGTAAATGAAGTCAGAGAGCTTGGCAGGGACCAGATCATGAAGGTCCTTGGAAGCCACTGGAAGAACTCTTTGGTTTTTACTTCTAGTGAATAGGAAGGCATTGAGGGTATAGAGGAGAGATGTATCATGATCTGATTTACATTTTAGAAGACTCACTGGCCAGCTCTATGTTGAGAATAGACTGCAGGGCTGGTGACACAGGAAGATCAGTCAAGAGGCTATTGCCAATAGAGGTGATGGTAACTTGGACCATTGTGGCAGAGGAGATAAGTGGTCAGATTCTTGATGGATTTTGAAAGTTGAGACAGCAAGAGTTACTGATGTGGAGTGTAAGAGAAAGAGAAGAGTCAAAAATGACTCCAAGATCTCTGGCCTGAGCAATTGGAAGAATAGAATTACTGATGATAGAGACAGGGAAGGCTGCGAGAGGAGCAGGTTTGGGGAAAGATTGGGAGTTCATTTTTCAGCCAATACATTTTGAGATGCCTAATATACATGTAAGAGGAAATGACCAGGAGGCAGGTCATGCCTTCCTAAGGATACTAGCCAATAAGATTCCCTTACAGATCCCATCTCTTCCTACATAGCACCCCTTATCTCTCTCTATCACTCCCAGAGACCCTGGTCTAGATACAGTGGAGAATGTACAGAGAACAGGCCTAGATGTTTGAGAGCCTAGTGCCAGGCAACACTGAATTGTCAGCAACTCAGGGTCTGGAGCTCCTGGAGCTAACTAAGGCTCCATAATATGAATGTCTTAGGCACCAGAGGCAAACTCTGGGTCTGGAGGACTCTGAGGATGAGGTGGGCAGTGCCTTTGGGGAAAGATAAGAAGGCCAGAGCAAAATCCACCCTAAATGGAGCTGAGAAGCAATGGGGACTCTGAACCTGATCCTCAGGTCCTGAGAATGTTGCCCAGCTTCATTCTGGGAGTGAGAGGAGGAGGTAGACCTGCAAAGGAGTCTCTAGAATCTAGAGTCCACATCTCTTGGCAAGCCCAGAAACCTGGATGTGAGAAACTGAAAGATCCTAAGGATCCTTGCCCTGTGGCAGGGTAAGGGGTGGGATAAAAGTAGGAGTATAGCGGTCATAACCTGAGTCCTGGACAGCTGACCACTGTGATACTGCATAAAAGGCCCAGGTATCTGAAGCCAGGTGAACTTGAGTTTAAAACCTTTTTCTTCCACTTACTAGTTACGTGACCCTGGGCACCTCTTTGTAATTTAGTTTCTTCACTAATGAAATGGGAATGATAATATCAACCTTTTAGGGTTGTCTGAATATTAAATCGGTTAATAGGTGTGGAAACACTTTGTAAACCATAAAATGTTGCAAATCTATGGATGTTTTTTATTATAACTTTGCTCCGAGGGATAAACCTGGCCTCTTCAGAGGTGGACAAGTGTGACTTGAGGCTCGGTGTACACCCAAGGCGAAGCATCACACTAGAGAAGCCCCAGCCTGAGCCAACTTCCTGCCCCTACAGTTCCAGGCTGACTTAGCTCTGCTCCATTTCACTTGACTTAGCTCTGCTTGGCTTCTGCTTTTCCCTGGACACAGCTGCAGCTGCTGCCACCGCCACCACTGCCACCCAGTGGTTACTTCAGGAAAAGACCTCTCCCAAGCTTCCCCAACAAAAAGCCCTGGCTTCCACTACCCTCATTCCTCAAAAGAAATGGAACGCAACAGATGACACTCGCACTCTTTTGTGAAATTCTTCTTCACTTTGGTTTCTGTGACTTTGTATTACTCTGGTTCTCCTATTCCTCTGGTTGTTCCTTCTGACTCCTTCCCTGGTTCCTTTTGGTCCTCTTTTTCCCAAATGTGAGCCTTCCCTCAAAAAATCTCTCTCCCCTCTCCTCTATCTTCCCGCATCATCTCTCTTTCCCCACCCCCTCCCCCTCTCTTCCCTTCTCCCTCAGAACTTCCACTCTTATGATTTCGACTACGACTTGGAATTATCAATAATTTTAGTGACCAAGACACTCTGGCACACAGATCTCTCTCTCTCTGATCAAAATTTATCTCTCCCTCTCTCACATTCTTATCACATTTGACTTCTACATTGATGCCACATACTGCAAGCAGCCTAGAGTTATACTCATTTGTGATTTTGTCCATATCCTCCTGATCTTCCCACCCCCACACAAGAAGCAGAGCTCCTTAAAAACATGTACCGTGTTTTACCTCTGCCTTTTCCACAGCCTTCCAGGTAAAGTTTTTATGTGTTCTAGATATTTTCTTTCAAATTATATGCCTTGCTGTCCAAAAACATACTTTCCAGTTCAGAGATAAGAAAACAGGTACCTTGCACATAGTAAGTGTTCAATAAATATCCGTTGAATAAATGAATGACTAAGTTATAATTTGTTGAATCAATGGTTCCCACATCTATAGTCTAAGCCATGCATATGTTGCTTACTATAGGACACATCCACCTGGGTATTTCATTGACATCTGGAATTTAGCGTGCAGGAAAAGTTCATTATCTTTTCTTTATCCCTGACAGAGATAAATAAAAGGTATGGATACCATTATTACTTATACACTTCCATTGCCCTACTCTTCCAGTTGGTCCGGTCCTCTTCTTCCTGGTCCCTCACATCTAATATTCAAATTGTGCGGATGGCAGTTTCTCTGCTATGTCTGCTACTTCCCTGAGTTAGCTGAATTAGGAGGGAAGGAAGGAAGGAAGGAAAGGAGAGGGAGAGAGGAAAGAAATGAGGGAGGGAAGGTAAGTGATATAGTGGGAAAAATGCAGGCTTTGGAGTCAGACAGACCTAGGGTTGAACTCTGGCTCCATCATCTAACAGCTATGACTATGGATAAGTCTTCCTGAACTTCCATTTCTTCATATGTAGAATGAGGATACTAGCACCTAGCTTGTGAGAAGAAAATGAGGCAATACATGTAAAGAACCCAGCATAGTGTCCTCATCATCATTATTAGGAATTAAAATATAGGAGTATTTGAAGGGTGTGAGAGGTTCATCCCCATTGCCTGGATTTTCTTTATGAGGTGAAAAAATGCTGAGAGTAAGTGGAACAAGACAGTCACCCAATCTTGACAAAAAGAAGCATGAATCTGAAGCCCTGGATAGCCAAACTTACTAATAAAATCATGGGAAAGTGCCTGGCTCCATATAATTGTACCCAAATTAGTTGTGTCCATATGTCTTCTCTGCAGTGTGCCCTTTTTGTCTTTTTAAATGTCTGACTTTATCTCCAGCAAGGCTGTTAACAACTTTAGAGCAGAGACCAGGACTGCTTTGTTCAGCACCTAGGACAGCACAGGAAGTCTGTTTCTACCATTTGATCCATCCATCTCCTTTCCATCCTCTCCGACTGAGCCTTTGCCCACATCTCACTAGAATCTGTTGGTATGCTTTCAGTTGCAATAACAGAAAATTCCAACTCAGCTGACTGTTTAAAAAAAAAACCAAATATACTATCTTGCATATAAGTCCAGGAGTAGGTGGCTTTGGAGTTGACTAATTCAGCAGTTCAACAATGTCATTTTAAAAATCCTGATTCTTTTCATCTATCTGATTTGCAAACCTCAGCATGTTGTTTAACATCTTTCATGATCACACGATGGCTGTTGCAGTTCAGGCACTGCATTCAGACATGGCAATATTCAATGGTAAGAGAGGAAGTCCTCTCTTTTCTGTATGCTTATTTTTAGCATTCAGGAAACCTTTCCCAGAATCTCCCCAGCATACCTCTCCTTCACATCTCGGTGGCCTGAATTCCATCATGCCTATAACTAAACCAATCACTGGCAAGAGAGATAAAATGACCGTGGCCGGCATAGAGGGGCACAGAATCTTGTGGACGAGCAAGGAGTGCCTTTTTTAAAAAATGGGGATTCTGGCCTGTAATCCCAGGGCTTTTGGTGGCTAAGGCAGGAGGATTGCTTGAGACTAGGAGTTCAAGACCAGCCTGGGCAACATAGCAAGACCCTATGTCTTCAAAAAGTAAAAATAAAAAAGAAATAGTTGAGCATAGTGGTGCATACCTGCAGTACCAGCTACTTGGGAGAATGGCTTGTACCCAGGAATTCAAGACTGCAGTGAGCCATGAGCGTACCACTGCACTCCAGCCTGGGCAACAGAGTAAGACCCTATCTCTTAAAAAACAAACATTAAAAATGAGAATTCCACTCACAGAATGAAGAGAGAGATGCTCACAGGAGGAAGAGAGAGATGACAACTGAGTTGATAAACAATTCTGTCTGCTATAATATTTTACTGAATAAGCCACCTCTTCCTCATGCACAAATCTGATCATCACTTTCTAACTGGAAGGCCTGGTTGAGAATATCTTTAGTGTATGCAGAGTGAGGATGGGTAAGGACCTGAAAATATTTCTCCCACCAATCTATTATAGGGTCCAGAAACCACATAATTAGAGATGCATTCCTTTGTCTTCTTATTGTTGCATCCTTGTAAAATGCAAGTATTCTGGGTCAAAATGAAACTATGGTGATGGTCTTCTTTAGGAAGTTACTAACTAGAAAGGAGTCAAGGAATTTTCTGGGGAAATGAGAAAGTTCTACATCTTGATCTGGGTGGTGGTTACACGTGTGTTTACTCAGGTGTATTCGTTTTTAATGGACACTGTAACACATTACCACAGACTTAGTGGCTTAAAAGAATACACATTAATTCTCTTACAGTTCTGGAGGTCAGAAATCCAAAATCAGTTTCAGTGGGTCAAAATCAAGGTGTCAGCAGGTGTTGCCTGAACAGCAATAGGCACCTTTTGACCATGAGACTATAGGGTAGCTATATTCTAGAGCTGTATTCCTTGCATTCCTTGGCTCATGGCCCCTTCCTCCATCTTCAGAGCCATCAGTGTAGCATCTTGCTTCAGTCCTCATATTGCCTGCTGTCTCTTGTAGTCAAATCTCTCTGCCTCTTTCTCATAGATACTGGTGATTAAATTTAGGACCCAACTGGATAATCTAGAATAATCTCCTCATTTCAAAACCCTTAATTTAATCACACCTGCAAAGATCCTTTTTCAAAATAAGGTTATATTTGTAGGCTCCAGTAGTCTTTGGGGACTAGTATTCAGCCTGCCACAGTAGGTAAAAATTCACTGAGCTGCACTTATAGATTAAGTGCTGCATTTATAGAGTGTGTCACAGGATTCTCCTTTCAGAAACAGAAAGGTCTATACTTTGAGCCTTCTGATTTCCTTTTTTTTCTTTTTCTTTTTTTTTCTTATTTTATTTTTTCTTTTCTTTCTTTTTTTGTGCATTTTACTGTCTGTAAATTAGACCTCAGTCAAGAAATGCACATACTTGAAAAGAGATCATCTCAATCATAATAATGAATTAAAGATCTAGCAGGTGTGTTTTCTTCCTACTGAGAGGCCCATGGATCTAAGTAGAAAAAGGGGATAAGTAGCTAAAAGTGAGGCAGGAATCTCGAATGTGGACCTGAAGATTAAAATGGATTGAAGACTAGTCCAAAAGTAAATATATTCTGACTTTTCACCTTCCCCACAGACACCAACTTTGACATGTATACGACTCTGTCCTATGTGTCCAACAATAGTTTCTACCCCATTATGGTCCCTGCAGAGTCTGGAATTCTCACTTTACTTGGAAACACCCAAGAAGGAGAGAGTTATAGCAGCTAAACAACAAGGCCCTGAGCTGCATATTGGTCAGAAATGACAGAGGCCAACACACTTAACTGTGCAAAGGGAATACAGGATAACTGTCCAGGGCGTTCAGTGAGAAGCAGAAGTTAGGGATGGCCCTGCCCAGACCTCTAAGCCATAGGCATAGCCATCTTCTGAGAAATGGATACTGCATTGTGGGGGTTGAAGGCTGTGTCTACAGATAAGTACTAATGGCCAGACAGCTCTAAATGGAGGCAAAGGAGACAAGGGTCCTAGTCCCCCAGAGCTTGAAGATTATTTCTCTACATTCTCCATCCCCATGAAGCCTGAGTCTAGGCCATATCAGAAAGATAGTCAGAAAAGGAAGATTACTTTGTTGTTGCCATTGTGGGGGTCCTCCTGGCAGCTGCAGGGACAGAAATACCTCTAATTCCATGAGTGGTCATATGAGGCAAGAGAAGCTGCTTAGAGCATGGACTTAGTTTCAGGGATTGGAGAGAGTCAAAAGCTGGAGCATGGGTGTTTACCCTAGGTGGGGGATGACACAAATATAAGTTGTCTACTCCCTCCACATGCAATGCCCTGCCAGAAGAACCTGTTCCTCAGCCAGAATTCTTATGTTATCTTCATCTCCAACAACAACAACAAAAAAAAATAAGTTCAAAGCTCACAGACATGAGCACACACTGCTCAATACACTCCACTCTCCCCCACTCCTGTCCCCACTACCTACAGAAGATTGACTCCCGCTGTGCACATAAGCTGGGATAATCAGGGTTTGTGAACATCGGCTTCAAGAGTCCGAAGTCCCAAGAGGTGGGGGGCTGGGGAAGGGGTACTCTTTCCCATACCTTTGGCTTTTGTGTGGATAGGAAGTGCTGATAAAGAGATGAGAATGTGGCATAGGATTCTCCTTTCAGAAACACAAAGGTCTAAACTTTGAGCCTTCTGATTTCTTTTTCTTTTTTTTTTTTTCTTATTTTATTTTTTCTTTTTCTTTTCTTTTCTTCTTTCTTTCTTTCTTCCTTCCTTCCTCCCTTCTTTCTTTCTTTCTTTTTTGAGACAGGGTCTCACTTTGTTGCCCAGGCTGGTCTCAAATTCCTGGGCTCAAGCAAGCCTACCACCTCTGTCTCCCAAAATGCTGGGATTACAGGCATGAGCCACCGCGCCTGACCCAAGCCTTCTGATTTCTATCCCCCACCATACTTCACCTTTAAGACCTCCAATTCCACTTTGATCCCAGCCACTGGGTCCAAGGTCTCACAAGGCCAAAACCCTGTAGTTACCCTCTCAAACTCCCTTGCCTTTAACATCATCAGAATCAACCTTCTATTCCCATCCTGTCCCAGCAGCAATAGCCTGCTAATCTTTTAGCTACTAATCTTTTAGCACTAATCTGCTTTCCAAACTCTTGGCACTTGAACTATTTATAGCAGTGTTTCATGCCCCCTATTCTTCTCTTGTGACCCCCCCCCCCCCCAATCTAAGCATTCAGAGGACTGTGGGTATAAGAGGCTGAGGATGCGAGCATAGCAACCAGAGCTGGAGACTGATGTGAACATCATCTCTCTCCCCAGGTAATATTCTAAAGCCCTCTACTTCTAGCCCATACTCAGCCCTGTATCCCTTGCTCTTAGCATCCCTCTTAATATATCAGGAATTAGTAGAGGGGCACCTTTTCTGACACAGCCAGCAAACATTTGGGCTGAGAGACCTTGAAAGAGACCTCTGGAAGCTTTCCTAAGCTCACCCCTTGGGCCAGGCTCAGCATGCATCAAAGGGAAACACTAGAGAGACATCTTCCTCTCTCTCTAAGGATCCCTACCCTTAGCCCCTGGGGACATAGATGGAAATAAGGATGGGAAAATTTGGGGAAGGCAATGAGAGGGATGAAGAGGTTCAAGGAGGACTTTCAGTCTCCATAGAGGCTTCTGCCACCAACAACCAAGAGTATGAGGGCACCAACCCCTTCTGTCTCATGCCTTTTTCCCTTCCTGACTAAGGGTCAAGGCCATCAAGAGGATACTCAGGCTTGGGATCCATTTCAGAAGCAGAAAGAGACAGAATCCATTCATTTTTCATTCACATATCTAACAAACATGTCCTGGTGCCTACTGTGTGCCAGGTGTTGTCCAGCCTCATCCAGACCAAGAAACACATTTTTTTCTGGATGGAGGCTTCTGTCCAGACCATTTCCTTCTCTCTGAAGGCTCTTAAGAGTGCCTCAGCCATTCCAGGAAGTCCAGTCATTTCTGGAGAATAGACAATATGGTTAGTCAAGGAGTTGTACAAGATAGGGAGGGTTTTCTCCCCTTGCCTGGGATGGGTAAGAGTCTGGCTAAAGAAATACCCTTGGTGGGAGGAAGAATAGGAGGCACTTGATGGTGGTGAGGTATCTATATAAGGAGAAAAAGTTACATCACACTAGGTGTATATGGATGCCATACTGTACTGGGGTAAGAAAAATAGAGACCAAACGATTGAGCCTTTCTTCTTTCCTTCTTCCCAGAAAAGGCTCAACATCAACTCTATGGCCAACAAGTAAGTAAGAACTCCTTCTAATGCTCTGAATCTGTGAATTGCTTCCTGGTCAAACCCTAGTATTTGCCTTTGAGGTAGAGGGGTTTCCAACCTCTCCCTAACTTGTGGCCTTGAACTGTATCCCAGTTACCCCATTACTTCTACCTTTGCTCCATCTTATGCTCCTGGAGACTCTTCTCCTAATTTTAGGAACTTTTTTTTTCCTCCCTATTTGCCTTCCTTTCCTCTCCCATCCTCTCTTCTTTCCTGCTCTCCCAATCCTCCTCTCTACTCTCTTTCTGGTTTTCTCTTCATAGGGTGTTTAAGAAGACCAGCTCCAATGGGAAGGTGAGAGAACCTGGCCCAGCTGGGCAAATGAAAGGGCAAAAGGGATAGATAGGTGGGTACATCCTTCAAGGTCTTAGGAGTTTGGGTTTGGGACTTCAGTGGAATCTGCTCAAGATGATTGTGAGAATAACATGGGAGGTTGTTCCACAACAGCTTTCCATCTACCTGGGAAAACGGGACTTCGTGGACCATGTGGACATGGTGGAACCCATTGGTCAGTGAGTCCAAAAAGAGGAAGAGCCCTGGGAAAAGGGGAATGGGAGCCAGGGAGTAAAAATACCATACAGAAAAGGGGGCAAATTAAAGAGAAGAATAGGAAAAATCATTTCAGGATTCAACTTCTACTTCATAGTCTAAGAGTTTTTCTGACCAAGGTGTCATCTGCCCTCTCTCCACAGATGGTGTAGTCCTGGTTGACCCTGAGTACTTGAAAGATCAAAAGTGTGAGTGGAAATCTTTGTTGATCTTTGTATGTTTCAGGGATCCCAAATTGAAACATCGCACAGACAGGTAACCTGGATTAGACTGCACCATATATATATACATATATATATATTTTTTTTTTTTTTTGAGTTGGAGTCTCACTCTGTCGCCCAGACTGGAGTGCAGTGGCTGCTCCCGGCCACTGCAGCCTCAACCTGCTGGGCTCGGGCAATCCTTCCGCCTCAGCCTTCCAAGTAGCTGGAACTACAGGCGCGCGCTACCACACCCGGCTAATTTTTTGATTTATTGTAGAGATGAGGTCTCGCCAAGTTGCCCAGGCAGGTCTCGAACCCGCGGGCTCAGGCAATTCACTCACCTCGGCCTCCCAAAGC
>CAUYQG010197686.1:0-11021 GCA_963574415.1 Tarsius wallacei | reverse complement strand
TAGAATCATGTCGTCTACAAAGAGGGTTTTGATACCCCTGATTTCCTTCTTTTGTCTGATTGCTTTAGTTAAGTCTTCCAATACAATGTTGAACAGAAGAGGTGAGAATGGTCATCCTTGTCTTCTTCTGGTTTTCAGGGGGAAATGATTCCAATTTCTGTCTGTTTAGCAGTATGTTGGCTGTGGGTTTCTTGTAGATGTCTCTTACTATTTTGAGGTATGTTCCATCTATGCCTAGCTGTTCGAGACCTTTTATCAAGAAGGGGTGCTAGATTTTATTGAAAGATTTTTCCACATCTAATAATATAATCATGTTGTCTTTGTCTTTACATCTGTTGATGTATTTAATTATATTTATGGTCTTACAAATGTCGAACTAGCCCTGCATTACAAGGATGAAGCCTACTTGGTCATGGTGCATGATTTTTGACATGCGTTGTTGCATCTGGTTTGCTATAATCTTGTTGAGAATTTTAGCATCTTTGTTCATCAAGGATATTGACTTGTAGCTCTCTTTCTTTGTGGGATCTTTAGCCAGTTTGGGTATCAATGTGATGTTAGCGTCATTAAAATGATTTGGGGAGAGTTCCATCTTCTCAATTACCTGGAATACTTTCAATAGGATTGTATCAGCTCCTCCTTGTATGTTTTGTAGAATCCTGCCAGAAGGCTATCATGTCCAGGGCTTTTTTTTGTAGGTAGTTTTCTTATGGCATGGTTGACTTCCTGAATTGTTATTGATCTATTTAGTGTCTTGATTTCTTCTTGTTTCAACTGTTGGAGATTGTGTGATGTCTGAAAGTCCTCCATTTCATTTAGATTTTCAACTTTGTTTTCATACAAGTTTACATAGTGATCTCTGATAATCTTTTGTATTTCTTCAGAGTCAGTTGTGACTTGAGCTTTTGTACTTCTGCTTGTGTTTATTTGGGCTTTTTCTCTGTTTTTTTTTTTTTTTTTTTTTTTATTTAGTTCAGCTAGGGGTCCATTAATCTTGTTTATCCTTTGAAAGAAATAATTTGTTGTTTCATTTTTGTTTTGTATTATATTTTTTTCTTCTATGTCCTGAATTTCAGCTTTTATTTTGGTGATCTGGGTTCTTCTACTGAAGTTAAGCACCATTATTCCTTATTGCCTTAGGGATGTCCTGCAGTAGTACATTAAAATCAGTATAAAAAACGTGAACTAGTTTTATTTTCTTCAAGGAGTTAAATTTCAGAATCATCTTTGTTATCTTCATCTTCCTGAACTGCAACCAGTTTCTAATTGCTTGCCAAGCTCTGTTAATTGCCACTATACAAATTCTCTTACATCTCTGCTGCTCTTAACATGACCACGTAGATTATGGATTGTCAGATTATTATTACCTAACTTGTGAACTCTTGCAATAGAAGATTGGATCAGCTCTATGGGGAATGTAACCTATTTTCCTGATTCTAGTGTCTGTTTTTATACATTTCATTTTCAATCTTCCTAAAGGTCAAGGTAAGGTCCAACTTCTTAGAGAAGTATTTTGATCTTGCCATTTCCACACTCAAAAATATTAATGAATTCACATGTCTTTAGGGATAATTTTCAAAAATTTTAGGTTGGTAATAAAGACCTTTTGCCATTTGATTCTACCTACAAAAGTGATCATTTTTCCCTTTGAATCTTAGCAGTGGCTTGTACTAACTTGACATGAGAAAAAGGTAAATATTATACTAACAAGATGTTCCCTCTCACTGATGCTAAACTGACTACCATATTTCAGATTGAATTTATTGCCTCTAGTTCCTAGTATTTTCTATTCCCTTTCCCTGCTTAATTTATCTGCTAAGCACTGGCATTATCTAACATACTCCATGTTTTACTTATCTATTCTCTTTATTTTTATCTTTCTTATCAGATTATAACTTACTTAAGGACAAAGATTTTTATGTATTTTGTTTACTGTATTCCTTATGTCTACCGAGTATCTGGCACATGGTACATGCTCAATAAAGTTTTGTTAAATAAAAGTATGAGTAAATGACACATTTCACATCTAAATTATGAATTATGTTGTTGAATCTTATATAATAATTTATATAACAAAATCAAGCAGTAACATTTTATTTTAAAAAATTCTTTACTATTTTGGAAATATGGTAGTGTCTCTCTCTCTCTCTCTCTCTCTCTCTCTCTCTCTCTCTCTGGAGAGTTTTCTCTTTTGGCTGACTTTCAATACATGCAATTTAGATTTATAATGATCCTTGATTTTCAAGTGATTTTTGCTGATATTAATTTGAGGAGAACTCCCCCTTGGATCAGCTCTATGGGGAGTGTAATAGAATGAGAGCTAGCCCTGCTGAGGTTAGCTTTTATATACAGACGGATTCTTCTTGCAGGTCAAGTAAATCTTAATATCATAAATTGGAAGGCATAAGCAACCAACCAGAAAGCATGTTAATTTTAATGATGCTTTGTTTTGCTAAAGAACAGTTGTCTTAACTAAATAATCTATCGTTGCTACATGTTCAATTTTATCTACAATAAAGGACCAAGTTTTCATGATTGACTCCAAGTGTGAATCTGGAAAAGGACGCTGCTCTTTCAACCCCAATGTGAACACAGTATCTGTTATGATCAGTAAGTAGAGAATAAAGGAGGGAGTGGCAGATATAAATAATAGAAAATTGACATGACCTGGTATGTCTATTTTGAATGGTTGCATAAATCATGGTATATGAGTTAAATAATAGGAAGAAAGTTGTCAACTGAGAAATAAAATGTTTAACTTCTCATTTCTAAGAATACTTATGATTAAATGATAAGCATGTATATTTTTATCTATTTATGATGGTTTTGTCATTCTTAGAGCAAGTCAAGCATTTTTTAAAAGTATATTATGTATATACAAAGTTATATGTATTATGAAGTAGTCTTCAATGTTTCTGTAATTGTGTTTTCAGTATTAAGTATAGCTTCTTTTTCTCCTGTTTTAGTATTTTTGAAACTTTATCTCATTATTTATTTATAATTGACAAATTATAATTGTATATATTTGTGGGTACAATATAGTGTTTTGATCTATGTATACGTTACAGAAAGATTCATTCAAGCTAATTGACATATCTATACCTCACCAACTTATCATTTTTTATTGAGATATTATAAATCTATTATTTTAGCAATTTTGAAACATATAATAAGTTATTATCAACTGTGGTAACCATGCAGATCACTAAAACTTAGTGCTCCAATCTAACTAAAACTGTGTACCCTTTGATATAAACATTATCCTTTTTCCCATCCATCTCTCTCTCCCACCCTCTGATATCCACCAATGTACTCTCCACTTCTATGGCATCAAAATTTTTAGATTCCACATATAAGGAAAATCATACATGATCTGACTTTCTGTGCCTGGCTTATTTCACTTAGTATAATGTCCTCCAGTTCCATCCATATAGTATCCCCTGTGTGTGTATGTATGTGTGCATGTGTGTGTGTATATATTTTCTTCATCCATTCATGTGTTTACAGACACTTAGGATGCTTCCATGTCTTGCCTATTGTGCATAGTGCTGAAGTGAACATGGGAGTGCAGACAATGTGATATCACCTCACATCTGTTAGAATGGCTATTATCAAAAAGATAAATGGTAAAAAGTATTAGCAAAGATGTAGAGAAAAGAGAATTCTTGTTGTTGGGAATGTAAATTAGTATAGCCATTTTGGGAAATAGTATGGATGCTTCTCAAAAACTAAAAATAGAATCAGCATATGATCCAGCAGTTCCATTTCTGAGTATATATCCAAAATAATTGAAATCAGTATGTCAAAGAGATCTTTGCACTGCCATGTTTTGGTAATATTTTACAAATGATTAAACATGGTATTTATTTTAAATGAAAGAACAAAGTGCATGTATTAGCCAAGTGCATCCTCTATGGTTTGTCTAAAACTTGCTATACTAAAAACAGGGCAGTGATGGAACTATTTTTTTTTTAATTTTTCACTTTCCATAAAAAATCAGTTAAGCAACAGGCCTAATCACTTGCTGATGCAAACATTGACAAGTCCATTTTTATTTGTTTATTGTTTAAATTTTTTTGAGTCAGAGTCTCATTTTGTCACCCAATCTGAAGTGCAGTGGCATGTTCACAGCCACCACAGCCTTGTCCTCCTAGGTTCAGGCAATCCTTCCTCCTCAGCCTTTCAAGTAGCTGAGGAAAAGGTAAATATTATACTAACAAGATATTCCCTCTCACTGATGCGAAACTGACCACCATATCTCAGACTGAATTTATTGCCTCTATTGTCTTTAGAGAATTGCCTTGGTTTACAGAATAAGTTAGATATTGACCCTTTTGGTTTTGCAGGGATTTGATACTTGAATTTTTATGTTAATATTCCTATAGTACATTTTAATATTTGATTAATTTTATCATTTGAAATCAAAATAACGTCATTGAACAATCTGTCTAACTTAAAGGCACTCCACCACACCTGGCTAATTTTTTTATTTATTGTAGGGACGAGGTCTCACGGATTTCCCCAGGCTGGTCTCGAATCCCTGGACTCTGTCAGTCCTCTAACTTCAGCCTCCCAAAGCCCTGGGATTACAGACTTGAGTCACTGTGCCCAGCCTTCAATTTGGTTTTAAACCTCAGTCATCAAATATCTTTCTATGATACCCATAAAAGACATTCTCTGCTGGTTAATTAAGGCACTTCTAGAATATGTCTGGATTATCATGAGTTGACTGTAGTGACAAATCTTAGATTTCAGTATGTCAAGAGTATAGAAGATACTTTTTCCTCTTTGCCTTCTTTATGTATTTCCAGTAGTACAATTCCATCCTTGAAAAATAGAACAGGTGAAAAAATAATTATTGTGTTCAAAATGCTTGGTTTGATTCATTTAAATAGACAACTTAACTTACTTTCTCATATCTGGAAATTAACTTAAGACAGGTACACCTTGGGAATTGTTGAGTGAATTACTTCCACCTGGTCATTCAAATTAGACAGAGAGGAGCCAAAAGTATATCATTAGAACAAAAAATTAGCTTTGAAACTACAAAGCTGTCCAGTTATGTCTGTTGCAAGGTATTTTCAGATATATTTCCAAATATTGTTTAATAGGAACAGTGTTATAGAAAGACTTTATTCCGTTTGGAAGGAAACTATTTACCTTCAAAAACCATATGATGTATAGGGTAGTAGTTAAATATAAATATACATATATAGTTTTTATTTAATTCAAGTTAAATACTATGAAAATAAACTTCAAAAATCTTTTAAAATAGCTAATAATGGAGTTTTATCTCAATGAATATTGGCTAGAATAAAAAGGTCAGAACAAGACATCATGAATTTTCTTGCTAAGCTGTCACAAGTCTTTTAATAGTTTTGTCTTTAGAGAATTGCCTTGGTTTACAGAATAAGAGTTAGATATTGACCCGTTTGGTTTTGCAGGGATTTGAGACTTGAATTTTTATGTTAATATTCCTATACTACATTTTAATATTTGATTAATTTTACCATTTGAAATCAAAATAAAGTCATTGAACAATCTGCCTAACTTAAAGACTAAAAATATTAAGAACAGAAAGCTTTATAAAATTTATAAGATATTTGTCATTTTATTCACCCAGTTGATTATTCTTCTGAAATTATCTCCAATAATTTGTGTGGTCATGTCATTTAACTATACAATAATTCTTTGCCATTTCTATTCAAATGCAATGGACTAAAAAAGAAAAAAAAACACAGATTGATTAAGATACCTGTTAAATGCCAAGAAACATCGAGAATTAGAAGAATTCCAAATTGCACAATTCAGTGTGCTTTTGCTATTTTCAGTTACTGCTGTAGGGCATGAAGGAAGTCATGTGTTATCTTTTAAAGGATGTATCATAAACTTCATGAAGTTTTTCTGGTCAGTGAAAGTACAGTTGGAAAGCAAAATATTTTTGGATTAAAGTTAAAAGGCACAAATTAATCTTCATATAAATTCCTGCAAAGATATTTTGACATAAACTAACAAAAAATATTTTCTAAGTTGTTTCCAAAGTGACATTAATTAAATATTTCTTATTGATACAAAGTGAAGCAGAAAGTTTCTAACTTGCTAATAAAATTACTGAGAATTTAGGCCAGGAAATGAAGCAATTAGACACCCAGGCTTATGTAATGCTTAAGACATAATGAATAAGGTGGTATGCAACCGGATTAGAATTAGCCCTCTCTGCTGCACAACACCTTCTGAGTATTTCTTTATTTGGAAACAGAAATGATCATTGATAGTTGTGCTAATCAATCTGTTGAGCAGCAGAACTTTATAATTCATAATTTTGCAGTTAATAGGCTATAACAAAAATCTGGAATAATTAATTACAAAGTTATCACAATTTAACAGCCAGATATATGTGCATATATGCCTCATCAATGTTCACAGAATGTAAAGTAGCTGAATTGCTCAAAAATCCTCCCTATACTTTTTTGTTATCTCCCTGTAATCTGTTTTCATGGACCTTAGACCCCTACTAGAAAGGAGAGCTGAACTACAAAGCCTGCTGCAACAGCTTGCCAACTGGTAGGGGTCCAGTTCATCACCCGGCGAGCACATATTAGGCACATTCCATTCTCTGTTCTATCCTGGGTCAACTGGTATTGCTTATTACTAAACAGCTTAGAGTCCTTCAGAACGGTTCAGTCCTGCCAAAATGACCACAATCTGAAGGCAGCCTGGGGAGTAATCATAGAACATCAGTCAAAGGACACAGCTGCATGGCAGTTCAGTGGACCAGTACTGATAAATTTAATTATTTTAGCTACTGTTTTATAGTAGAAGGTTACATTGTTTTTAACAATTCAGTGTTTGCTTCCCCTTACTAGATAAAAAGTAACATATGTCTTCAAAAATAATCTAAATACTTATTATATATGTCAGTCAACATATCTGATTCTGTTATTATTAATGATAACTTATTTTAATTTTTAAATACATTTTCTTTCTTGTCATTATATTCTCTTTTTTATAGCTGAGTTGCAATTGGAAAAGCACATTGTTTACCTTACTAGGAAAGTTTTGGCACTAAAAATCAAAATATACACTTTTAATGATTACATCTTTTAATTTTCCATAGTATTTTACAATTTTAATGTGGTCTCCATATCATGTCATAATAACAATTTTTTTCTTTTTTTTTAAGTTGAAGTCTCACTCTGTTGCCCAGGTTGGTGTGCAGTGGCACGATAATGATTCTCTGCCGCCTCGACTTCCTGGGGTCAGGCGATCCTATGACTACAGGCACACACCACAATGCCTGGCTAATTATTATTTTTTTTTGTAGAGACAAGGTCTCACTATGTTGCCTAGGCTGGTTTCGAATTCCTGGGCTCAAATAATCCTCTTGCCTCGGCCTCCTTAAGTGTAGGATTTATAGGAGTGAGTCATCATGCCTGGTCCATAATAATAATTTTAAAAAATGATTATCTTCATTCCATTTAGTAAGATCATAGAAAGTTTAATATGTGATGAGAACTTTTGCAGTCATAATCCATTCCCATATTTTATAGATGAAAAGATTGAGACTCAGAGTGTTAATATCTTAGCCCTAATTCCCAGTTTTTTAGGGACTGTCAAATTAGAAACCAAGTTTTCTGACTCTTACAGTATTTTTTTATTTACTAAAAGAAAATAATGAAGACATTTTGTTATCTTTTATACTATATTTTCCATTTCGAACATATACTATTTAAATATTGTTATGTAGCATAATTAGTACAGGCAAAGGAAATTTTATTTTTATATAGAATAAAGTTTTGAGGTTTGATTTTAAAATATATATATACATATATTAGTAATCACACAAGAGAAAAGATTAAAATATCAATTTTTTAAAATTTGGTGGACAATGGAAACTGATTACAAATTAAAAACACTCTGTAAACTATTTTTAAATTTTAAAACAGCTTTAAAAAACATTTAATTTTCTGTTGACATTTTCTTACTTTCTCATAGATGAGGAGCTTTTCTCTGGAATGTATATAGATTTCATGGGGACAGATGCTGCTATTTTTCGAAGCTTAACAAAGAGGAATGCAGTCAGAACTGATCAACACAATTCCAAGTGGCTAAGTGGTAAGAACACACTCTTTTTTTTTTATATCATGCTTTAAACTAACTTATTTAATTTCATAATGACAATGAGGAGAAATGGTGTAGGATTAAAATATAAGACCATGACATGGGTGATGATAATTCTGTACTCTATGACTTAAAATATTTAGTATAAATAAGTAAATGAAATAGCCCAAAATCCACATTCCAATTCTTTATTCCATTAACCATCCTATAGTTGTCATATGAATATGAATAGATGAAAGTGATAGTGATATTCATCATACATACCAGTACCCAAGTACATTACAATTAAATATGCTTTTTACTTCTTTCAATCTGCTTGTTTATTTTAATAATGCCAAATCTAAAAATCATCTTAAATGGATGGCACTTACAGATAATAAGTAGGAGATTCTAGAATTATAAAGCTGATTTTTTTAAATAATTTGACTAATATTCAATAAAAATCATTGGTATGTAACTATGATTATCAGTGTTCCATTGTTTCCAAATTTTGGCCTCTTATAGAATTCACATCAAAAAGGTACTCACTTGATTTTACTGTACGATGTAAATCCATTGCTGTTGTTTAGAAAGGACTACGTTTCTTGTCATTTCATTCTCAGGAAAATGTCTAGTTGATCCTAAATTTGGCAATTCACTTAACATTACACAATTAGCATGAATCACCACTGTTGGAAATCCTATTTCACTGATAGATCAGCACAAGAAAGCATTGATTGTCCATTTACTTCTTCAAATTATTCCTCCAGCGCATCTGGAAAAATAGTTTTCTAAAAGTGGTCTTGTTCTTCAAATAAGAACCCTGTATGTCTCCAAATAGCTACTTTTTTCTCCCTTGAAGAATTTCTCCTTCATTTCATCTGCCGTATTTTAAGAAAATATGCGTTTTTCAGATCTCGGATTTTTGACTCCTCATTCTGCTTCAACGAATTTGAGTTCATATGCACTAGATTGAAATCCACGCTTTGAAAAATAAACATTTTTTTTCAATAAAACAACCATCAGATTCCATGAGAAATAACTGGTAGAAAAGTTTTTCAATTTTAAAACTCTCATCAGTGCACAAAGAATTTTTGCATTTACTGTCCTTCTAGAATGTATTGTAGTAAAAGAAAAATAGTTTATGCTATTATGTTATAGCTATAGTTTGTGGTACTTGTCATTCCAAATGTGGTATATGTTGAGTGAATACATTTACTGCTTTTAGAAATGTTGTCTATGAACATTGATATGTTCTTTTATACCAAGGAGGGGGAAGGCTTCTGCCTGTGATCTACTTGGATAAACAGTAGATGGATTTTCATCATGAGTATATATAGCCTTTTATTTGTTTTTCCAGAACCTATGTTTGTGGATGCACATGTCATCCCAGATGGCACTGACCCAAATGATGCGAAAGTATACTTCTTCTTCAAAGAAAAACTTACTGACAATAACAGAAGCACAAAACACATTCACTCTATGATTGCAAGAATATGTCCTGTAAGTACTAACATGGTTCTAATTTGAAGAAAGAACGAGAAACTCAGATTACATAAATATGTTTTCAATAGTTTATCTTCCTAATTGTATCTAATGTTACAAATAAATAAAATATTGAGAGGAGACATTTATGTTTATTCATCAGTTATAGCTTCAATCATATGAGATAAGCATACTCTATTTTAGTAAAAACGTTAATTTAAGAAAATATTTTTGCTGTGTCTTTAAATAAATAAACTGTTTTAACTAATTTTTTGCATAGCCATTTAACGCATTGGTATTAAAACAAATAGCTAAGCTGTATATTACCAAAAAAAATTTGTGAATAAAGTATGGAAAAATCTTGGTAAAAGGTAATTATTAATGAAGTAATTATAAATAGTAAAAATTAAGAAATGCTTTCATAAAATACAGCTTTAATTGTAAACAATAACCAAAATTCTCTTGCATCTAAACAGTAAGTATACATAGAAACACAAGAAAATTTGTGATGTTTTCTCGTATAGGTGTTTTACAGACTTGTCCTGTCTTATTTATGAATAACATCCTTGTGAAAAAGTATTTCTTAAGGTGTTTAATGCTTAAAACAGTTTATCTTTCTATATTACAATATTCTACTGATTATGGAGCTCAGCTGTTTCTCAATTATTTGTAACAAGGCAGCAAAGCCAGGAAAAGTGTTAAAAGGCTTCTGGATACAGAGGAACCAAAAAATGACAACAACAAAGACTATTTGTGAATGATCCAAATGCCATTTCCCATGTCCTGGCCAGAGAAATACATATAATATAGCATCTGATTAGAAATACTGGGAATGAAATGATAATTCAGAGAAATGAAGGAAGGAAAATATAACTACTGGGGACCATTTGGTTTAAGAATAAAGCCACTTTCTTGACCATAGTAAAATCTGCAAGACTCACTGTATACAATAATGTATGTTCATATTGAAGATGAGTTATAAAGAAAAGGCAAACTAAATTATTTATTCTCCATAATAATTTATAGATATATAGCTATTTCCATTGTACACTGTTAAAATTAGGACTATTTAGGGCATATATTTATCCGATAAATTAATTTATTTACAGCTGATATACTATAAGAGAATAAGGGTAAAACTATTAACTATTATATAAAATATTATAGGCCTTAAATATTCCTCTTTGACTATTGATGTGCAGTTGTGATTAACATTTTTCTTGTTGAGGTTTTCTTTTAATTTTAAAGATGTGGGGTAAAATTCAGGGTTAGGTATACAAATGATCATTGCACAAGTAAAGTTTGGGCCTCATTTTGGTCCCCAAGTCACCTGATTTGAGATCAGGTATGCTTACTGATGAAGTGTGTCCCCTTACTCCCTCCCTTGACAGTCTCCTACTACTGCCAATCACTTTCTTATAGTGTTATGATAATTG